>JAJHSJ010000001.1:130788080-130988080 GCA_021015155.1 Magnolia officinalis | reverse complement strand
TACCCTACTCACAGAGGCATTTCAGCAGGATAGACAGGCTTCTACGAAGCACCTTTTTATTGGACTACACTCTGACCGGAATGTCTGTTATTGATCCTGAAACTGACACCTTAGAGTCCAAAGATGGATCCATGTTGCACTCAGATGATGTGCAAGCAAGCATGCCATCCTCGGCTGGAATTGATGGCAGGGAGCAGAATCAGGGTTCGACTGAGGTAAGGGAAGAGAAGGTTTCCTCAAAGAAACGAAAATCAAGCAAATCAAGAAGCGGGGCAAAGAAATTCAGGAGACCAAATACGTGGATGGATCGGCTGTTGCACTACAGGCCTAACCCAATTCATTACTTCTAATCTGGTCAGGTATTAATTGATCTTTTCCTTCATTTGGGCATGATATATTTCTCTAGTTTTAAGTCTGAGCTAGCAGGAAATGTCCTTGGGATAGAAGGGTTTTTTATTTTTTGCGGTCAGGCCTTTGTTGAGGAATGAAATTTTGTAATATTGTAATTTTTCTTAGTTACAGTGGTTATGCGGAAAAAAAAAAAGGTTGATAATTTCAGGACGAAGAATTGAAAAAATAATCCTGCTAAGTGCACTTGCTGCCCCACTTGCCAATGTGTAGGATCCAGGTTGGTCATCAAGTGGGTCACGGCGTAGATTCCCTGGGCCAAAAATGGATGGTTAAAAGATTTTGACTCGATCCTGTCTGTGGCCTGCCACCACCCAAATTTTCGCTCAGGAATCTACATGGTGCGGCTCCTGTGAGGAGAGGATCTGATCGCCCACGTTTGCACATGTGAGTATGAGGGCACTTCTCACTTGCCTGTTAGGATCCCCATTTGCACAAAGCTGCGGGCATGGAGCATCTAGTTGATTGGCTCAAATGAAGGGCAAAAATACCTTGTCCCATCTTCACCATTTTCGAAGGAAATATACGATGCTCCCCCGAAAGGGGGTTAAATGGCTGTCAGGGTTCAGTGATCTGAAACCGTTGATATCAGGCCCCAGTTTGGATGGTACCTTTACCGAAAGTGTCCAAGACTGGAAGAATTCTATGTTGCATTGTAAGTTGAACGTTGTTTTCTGTTTTACCTCATCTCTGGCTGCGGCCTGATGAGCACTACAGATCCCCTGCAAGGGGGAGCTGCAGGAAGATTCCTGTCAGTTCCTGCAGCCCCCTGACGTAGTGCGATGAAAAAGTGTTCACTTGTATCTATCAAACCAACAGTTGATAAATCCTTATTTCTCACTTGAATGTTCCTAATCTATTCATTAATCAAGCGGGGCCACACACGCACAAATAATTAGACATTTTATAGGAATGAAAGAAACAGGATACATTTGAGATGGATAGATTTGCCTGAGGATTGGAATGGCGTATTTATAGTATCTAAGACATGCACGTATAAAGTTGTTTTGTGCTGGGTCAGTTTGTGTCGGGCTGGGCTAAAATGACTTTAAACGAAACCGGACCAGGCATGCGAAGCTCAAACCCGCCCACTAGCTGATGGAGCTGAACACAAACCAAGCCAACTTGGTTAGCTCACTCGGTTCGGCTTGAATAGTACGTTCGGCCATACCTAGCCAGAAATCCCAGCTCATTTCAAAATCGAGCCGAGTCCAAGTTGTATGTCAGCCCAATTTGGTTGGACTTGATCCTTAGCTTTGTTCGGCTTGGCCGAGTATGAATGCAATTTTTTTTTTTTTTTTAAAATAATTTCTATAACTCCTAAATTTGCAACCCTATACGAGTCCCGACTGAGTGGTGAGCGCCCTCTTCTCCCTCCCATTAATCCTACACACCTGACCCGACCGAGTGCCCTCTTCTATTCCTCTCCTCTCTCATTCCTTGAATCACATCTTCCTCCACCCACACCTGACCAGCTGACCCGTCCACCGCCCACCACACCGACTCCAATTTCCCTTTGAATATTTGAACGTTTGAACATGGTGTTGCCTTAACTTCTGTTTAGTTTATAGATTAGGTGGGCTCCTCAGCCCATTACCACCCTTTGTCATGCAGGTTGCCTGCAACCCTTAAGCTCTCTGCGGCCCACTGTGATGTATATGTTATATCCACTCCATTCTTCCATTTCGTTCAACCCATCCTAAGGCATGAGCCCAAACGTAAGGTGGATCCAAAGCTCATGTGAACCACACCGCATAAGCAACGGGGATTGAATGCTTGCCATTTAAAACTTCGAGGCTGCAGAAGTTTTAGATCAAGCTTTCCTTCATCCAAGTCTGAGCAACCTTATTAACAGGTTGGATGGCATATAAACATCATAGTGAACCCTAAGAAGGTTCAACATCACCACTGTTTCCTAAGGTGTGGTCTACTAGAAATTTGGATCCTTGGGCTCATGCCCTAAAATAAGCTAGCCAAACAAATGTGCGGTGCAAGCATAATACATATATCATGGTGGGGCCCACAAACCTTTCAGTCAGATTGTAGGCAATTCTGATCTTTGTTTTCTACTATGGGTCCACATTTAATAGGTGCACGTAGGGCTTCTTTACTGGATTAGGTCGGGTTGCTTTATTTTAAATTTTTTTTTTTTTTATTCTGGAAGTAGGGGTTGCACCATTTAAAAACAGTAATGGCTCTTCAAATGTATCATACAATCTAAACTGTCCAAATTTTTGACCCAAATGTGGATGGAGACAACTGAGAAATTTCACTGGAAAGATAATATTAACAATTTAAAATTTCTATTCTAGTTTGGAACACTTATTATTATTATTATTATATATTTTTTTTTCTCCATTTGATAGCCACTAATTAGATGGTTATGATTGCTTGATCGGCATGATCTTTTATATGCATGCTCCATCAACAATGTGACCCAAAGTTTGGATGGTCTGGGTAATTGGACATCCACACCACATGTGAGGATGAGTCATCACCATTTTTTTAGTGCAAAATTATCAAAGACGTCTACCCACGGTCCGTTACCTATCTCTGCCCACTGTCACATGCGGATTTATTTATAATAATGTTTCACTGGTGGTCATAAAAAAGATAAGTCATATGCATGGTTTTCATTCAAACAAAAAAGGCCCAAAGCTAGGTTTGGAAATTCTTCTTTTTATATAGTTTATGAGACCACCAAAGCCTAATGGCGCAAAACACTGGGCAATTCAAGAATGTATATGAATATAATTCAAATGAGGACGCTGAGATGAATGAGTGTAAAAAAAGAATAAAAAAGAAAAAGAAGAAGATAAAATTAGAAATTCATGCATATAAAAGAACTTTAGAATACTATCAAATGATAAGATAAAAGTGTAGAATTAAATAGCTTGGTTGTGTGCAATAGAGATTGAAAATTCTGTATTATTATATTATTATTATTATTATTATTATTTTTGTTTTTAAAAATTAGGAGTCATTCGGTAGAAATCAAAGTTTCTAAAAGCATAAAAAGAAGGCTAAAAATGTAATTAAAAAAAAAAGACTGCCTATGGTTTAAAAAAAGAGTTAAATAGTTTGGTCATGTGCAACAACCTTTTTATATTCATGCTCCATCAGCAACGTGACCCAAAGTTTAGATGGTCTAGGTAGTTGGACATCCACACATGCGAGGATGAGTCATTGCCATTTTTTTATGGCAAAACTATCAAAGAAATCTACCCTTGGTCCGTTACCTATCTCTACCCACTATGACACGTGGATTATTTATAATAATATTTCACTAATGGTGATAAAAATAGACAAGTTTAATATATGGTTTTCATTCAAACCAGAAAAGCCCAAAAGTTAGATTTGAGGTCAGTGGCAGATTATATAAGTTTCGAAGTCATGCGTTTGAATAAAAAGAAGCCAAAACTAAGTTTGGAAATTCTTGTCCGTGAATAGTCTACCATACCAACCGCCTGATAGAGAGTGTAACGCTGGAACTGCATTTAGGCTGCAGGGGATCTCTTTTGTGAAGGGACTGAAATCCTCTTCAACGCTGCTGTGCAGCCTACCATGTTGTCTGCGTGACATCTACTCCATCCATCGGGTGTTCTGGCAGGACCAAAAATAAGGCAGACCAACAACTGAGGTGGGACACACCACATAAAACAATGGGGATGGGACGCTAACATAGGTTTGTTTGTGGGTCCACCATAGTGTTTATCTTCCATCAAACCCGTTCATCAGTCCTGACTCATCACGATGAAGGGCAGCTACAAAATCAGCCTAAGCCTGAACTGTTTTGGCCCAATTTTATATTGTTAGACTTGGTGTGGCCTATCTTAATTTTTATTAAGATGATATTTTGTATGTGTAGTCAACATAAAAGTCCCCATCTGATGGACGGAATGGATTTCACATAGACCACGTCCCCACAGAGAGTGTTTGTAAAACAGGTGTTATAGACAATTCCGCTCCGATGTGAAAGCCACCTAAAATGTACCTTTGCTGGTGAAATTATGATTTCACGATTTCATAGCCACGTGATGTTACAGATTTTCTGCTGTTAGATGTGGACTCAAGATCATACAATTCCACAGGAGTGCTTTCTTTCAGGCGACTTGGGACGTTCATCAGAAGCCCCTACCTCAGTGGCCGCCGCATCATAAAACTGCAGTGGCAAGTTCGCTAGCAGAGCAGCACGTGCGCCATGAATATTATCACCTTTTTTTTTTTTCTGCCGTCCATTTCCCTTCATGTGTTTAGCTCACCTGATAAATGATTGGAGTGTTTTTCACACTAAGGAATGTTTACGTAGTCTCACACTATGAATGTCTTGGATCACGTCCACGTATTGGCATGTGTGGAGCATGTAGGTGGGGTGCTTGAAGATGAGAATCTCTCCTCCTCGCATACAAAATCTCTTCGCAAATAAACCAAAATGAAGGGTATTTTGGTCAATTTTCTTCTTACTGGATTCCAGCCACTTGTCCTGGACCGTCTACCCCACGTGCCTCCCATTAGAGAATGTTCACTCTTAGGAAAGCTACTTACAGACGCGTATTAGCAAAACGCCAACCACAAGATTTGTTACACGTGCCAGTAGAGAAACATGTTAGAGATCGATCTCGTTCATCTAGCAGGCCCCACGTTGAATATGATAAATACTAAAAATCAGGCAAGTTCGCTAATCTGGGGACACACGTGTGAGTATGAAAATGGACGGCTGGGAGAGACATAATGATGTATAAAGTAGGAAGAACATGAATACAGGGCCATCCCTTCACAGTAGGAGCAGCAGGGCAATGCCGTCCATCTAGTTTGCACTGTACGAGATGTCCCATCTTTCAGAAATCACAGGTCCTACAAGATGGACAGATGGGATCATCCAATCAGCGTGTATTTTGAATCATTTGCTATCCACCGTAAGAGCAACTAGATGAACGGTCCCGAATGATAAATCACCTGCCATAAGGCTTCACCAACGATCAAAATTCAATGTGCATGTGTGACTTTATAAGTGGAACCGCCTGTTTTTCTCGAAAAGGCACATTAAGAATGGGGCCTTTTCAAAGAACGGCGTGGATTGATCACACGTCTGATATGTTGGCACGTGTAATGTGCTTCTTTGCTTTTGGCTGTCGGAAATGCGCGCATGGAAATATTCTCCATCGGATTTCTGGAAACGACAACGAACTTTTGTAGTCTTTGGTCCTCCACCCAGAGTCCACACTAATTGCAAGGAACTTGTCTAGCATTGTCGCGACTCAGGATCCAGCGCTTGTTTCAGTACACGGGCCCCACGTGATTATGGTCCCCCACGTGCTTATGGTCCGATGATTTTGAACCGTCCATATTCTGGTCACCACCGTGAATAGGATATTACCTCTGATCACTCTGATTGATGATCCTGGAGTTGATTTTTAATTCATCTGCAGATGGTGGTGGTCAAAATCATTCCTTAAGCGAATTTTCTTCCACTCTTTTACCCACCTCCTCTGTGGGGCTCACCGTGATGCATGTGTTATATCCATTCCGTCAATCGGTTTTTCCAACTCATTTTATGGTCTGTTTGGCCGGACCGATCGGTATTAGGTGGGATGCGATCACGATATCCTAGGATATGCATTACGAGCCAAACAGACCGGGTGAACTTGTCCCGAGATATAAGCAATCCCATGGAGCTTAAAACAATCCACTGACTTCAATATGGTTACCTTAAAATTGATCCCATCCCTTGGTTGGACGGATTGGAAAGTAAAATCCTGGGATATGCCAGGGCGTGTCAAACAGACCCCGTGAACTTGTCCTGGGATATAGCAATCCCATGGATTGGAAACCAATCCACTAACACCACCATCATTACCTTAAAACCCATCACATCCCTTCTAATCCCATAGGATTGGCCCGGCCAAACAAGCCCTTATCATATTAGCTCAAACATGAAGCAAATTCAAAGCTCAAGTGTAACACACGACAGGGAATAGTGGGAGAATGACACTTACCGTTAAAACCTCATTTGTTGCTCACGTCGACGTGTAAATGGCATCCAAACCATAATGAGAGTCTGACCTACGTGAAGGGAAAAAAACAAATATCAGCTTGATGCAAAACTTCCGTTGCCCGGGCGTCTTTAATTATCCTCGCTCTTTGGTGTGTGGGTACACTTTGAGCTTTGGATCTGCCACGTATTGTATCTCGTTTCCTAAGATAGCTGGAGAAAATAATGGATAAGTGGATATAACACATTCATCACGGTGGAGAGAGGAATCGGACCCGGATTTCCTGAAAGTCTTTAGCAGTTCTTGCAAAATTTAGTGGGGGCACTACCCCGTCCATCCGATTTTTGAGCTCATTTTCACTATGATGTTTGTGAGAAATCTACACCGTCCAGCCGATTTTTGAGCTCATTTTAGGACTTCAGACCAAAAGTGAACTGGATCCAAGACTCACGTCAGCTGCACTAAAGATAAAGGTGGGTAGGAAAATTCCAACCCTAGAAGCCTCCAAGGGGTCGACAGTGATGTTTACATGCCATCCAAACCGTTCGTAACATCATTCCCACTGGGATTAACTGAAAAGAAAAATGTTAGACGGATTCAAAACTTAAGTGGCCCCACTAATATTTCAACAGTGGAAGTTCAATCCTCATGTTTTCGCCCACTTGAGTGTTCGATTCACTTCATTTTTGGCCTCGTTTTTTAAAATTATCTCAAAAAACTGATGGACGGAGTGGATCTCACACGAACATCAGGCTCCACCTGAGTTTCCAGCGCAGGAACTTACTGCGAAAGGCTTGCGCAGAAAATCCGCGTCCGGAGGAATCCGCATCTAAGCGGAATACGAAATGGGCGACTCGCGTTACAATGTTGGCACGTGCTGCTCCCGCGCGCAACGCATCTCACTTCGCTCGCGTCCATTACAAAAGAAGACAAGAAAAACTAGATCTCAGGACATCGAATATTCATTCCCAGCTTCTTTTCTTCCCGAGAGAGAGAGAGGGAGAGAGGGAGGGAGAGATCTCTAGCTAGGATTAGGGTTCCTCCTCTTCTTCTTTTACCTTCTTCGAATGCAGCTACTGAAAACCTAGCTTTCTTTTCCATTCGAGGTAAGGAGGAGAAGATGGAGAAAAGCGCAGAAATCAGTAACAGAAGCGGTAGCGGCGAATCGAAGTTTCCTTTAACCTTTTCGGAGATGGCCGCTGCTTCTTCGTTTGTTTTCGCATTCGGTTTGGGGCTTTTATGTGTATATCTGACGATGCCAGCTTCGGATTACAGCTTCCTCAAGCTTCCCCGCAGCCTTGAAGATCTACAGATTCTCCGGTATGTTTCTTCAGATTTTCATTTGGAGAAATGACGGAATTAGGATTGTTTTTCTGGTTGGAGTTCGTTGTCATATGTTTTTCTTTTATTTTTAGAGATTTTTCATTCTTGAAATTTTATTTGTGCTCTCTTGAATCGATGGGGTTTTGGAGTTTCAGTGTTTTGATTGACATGTCTTTGCATTGCATCTCCCAAGTTTTTCTTCTTCTTCTTCTTCTTTCTGTTTCCCTTGTTCTCCCTTGAGTCTTTTGGCTCTTTCAATAAAATCATCAATTCTCAAAAAAAAAAAAAAAAAAAAAAAAAGGCGTTTTAAAAGAAAATTCAGTAGTAGAAGAATGATAAATCCAAAGGATGGGACAGGTGGTTTGATTGGGAGTGTTTGAGATCTATAGAATTGGAAAACAACATCGTTTGCATAGGGAAATTTGTTGGAATTATTTCTATAACATCAGTGTAGGGAAAGATTAGGACATATACACTACACAGAAACATAAAAACATGTTAAATTGGTGTGCTTCATTTCGTATATTTTAGTGCATTCTCACAAAGTCAAGGAACGTTTAGCTTTCAGTCCTGGATTTGTAGTAAACTTGTGGCTCGTGGTTCCGATGTGCATGCAAAATTATGTGATGATTCTGACTCAAGCTTGTGTATTATTATTATAATTATTATTTTAAATGGTAGTGGAAGAAGGGAGATCACACGGATAAGAAGTAAAGGTGTTTGGAGTGCTGTTTTAGCCACATTTTCTGAATAAAAAATTGGACGCATATGCCTTTGGATGTGGAAGAAGGAAAATATGGAATATGTATGAAAAACCTCTGGCTTCGAATCACAAAATGTTCAATTTCTATAAGATAGTAACCGTCCCCTCTAGTCCAGTTTTAGATTGCAAAGTTCTTATGGCAACTTCAACCCTTTCAACCAAAAGGTACTCGTTTAGGATATCTTCTTGAGTTTCTTCATGTCTTGGTCGACATGGCTCACTCTGTGTTGGCTCTCACTCTGGCCTCTTTTCCAGGCAACCCTTTCCACTCGTGCCGCTGCACTCTGGTTGTCTAGGTAGCCCTCTCCATAGTGGTGGTTTTCACTCTGGTCCAAGTTACCCTTTCCAAAGGTCGCCCCTTCCGTGACTCGAACACAAAACGTTGTATCGGCCCTTATTCCAATTGTTAAGAACCTAACCAATACACCAAAAACCTCCGGACTGATGGAGTGCATCAACTTAGGCTATTAGACCATTGAGATTGTAACACTGCAATGGAGGTAGATTGGATTTATGTGGCCAAAAGGCCTAAAGGGTACTGTTGGTGCCATTTATAATGGTAAAAAGCATGAAGGTCTGCATGGAGAAGGAAGCTTGAGTTCTTGGGTTTGAAGAACTTGAGAAAACATCTTAATAACAGATGGCTCGAGGGCTGAGGAAGTGAAATGGAAGCAGTTTCTCTTATATGGAAGAATCACTATGCCCCAAATTGAAAATGAGGGCCTTTAGATGTTGCAGACTCAACAAGGCAAGATCTAACTAATTTTTATCAGCATCTCATGCGTGAGTTGTAAACTTTTGTGGTTTTTGGTGTTAGCTAATCAGTATTGCCTCGCTATTCCTTCAATGGCTGTTGGGCAACCACTGACAAATAACTACCATTTTATGGGTTTAAGAAGTAACAACCCATTGCATTACCGCTGTTTGTTTGTTTTGAAGAAGAAAAAAAAAAAAAAAAAAAACCTGTTTCAGCCCCATTATGGACTGTTACGGGCCATTATGACCCTGTAATGCGTAACAGTTACCACCGTTAGTCTTATGTAATGGCTGTATTACTCAACCTTTTTTTTAATATCTTGATCTAGACACACTCATCACTGACGATATTACGGCCACCACCATTACCGTTATGATATGGGTCGTAACTGTCACGACGGCTTCTTTTTCTTTATTTATTTTTTTTTTTGGAAAAAAAAAATCCTGTATCGGCCCCATAATGGAGCATTACTAACAGGGCATTACGGGGCTGTAACGGGTCTGTTATGGGCTGTTTTTTTGTAATGGCTGTTACAAACCCGTAACGTGTAACGGTGGCCACCATTACATTTACATAACGGCCGTTATGTAACTGTTTTTACATAACTTGGGAGATGTAACGCACTAGTCAGCAATGAAGTGTTGACTACCCACGTGACCTAACCAACCAAAAGTCTCAAGTTGGTCAGATCTCTTGAAAACTCAAAGAATGAGAAATTGGAAATTGTCTCTTAGCAAACGCATGGCTCAAGTATGAGAATGCTATCCCCTTAGATTGCAGATGTGTTCACCCTTTAGGCAACTTTGTATCTACCATGCGAATCTTTTACCTCTTGATGCCAACCAAATGAATCTTGTGAATAGGATGATCTGGAGTGGGTGACACCCTGAGCTTGACGTCAGTTCTCAGGTCTTGATGTAGATTCCATCCGGACATCAAGGGACCATTTGAATGCAAGGAAAGTTGTGCTTCGGACAGACAGAACATCCGGGTCATGCTATCTTGGATTGGTTATCTAGGTTATGCTCTCCTTAAGGTATTATATTTGGCTGGCATATCAGCTGGCTGATACAATATGGGTCGTGTCCACTAATACAGCACCCGTATAGGAAGATATGTCCCTATAAAAGCCAAAATCTTTTTTTTTTTTTGCTAAAATTCTACTGTGTGAGGGTCCTAAATATATGTATATCATCATCATCTACACTTTATCCCAACTAATTGGGGTCACCTACACGAACCCTTTTCTGCTATTCCACTCTATCAAGGGCCATAATTGCAGTTAGACCGCAGGTCATCAAGCAATATGTGTGTGTGGACATGTATTTGATGGTGTAACGGGTCATTCTTTGGTAAGAATGGTGTCTATCAGGTCACTGTCAGATTGACATGCTGAAAGTCGACCAAATAGCCCATCCTCAAATGCTGACAAATTCTACTTGATTGGTTTTTTTTTTTTTTTTCGCTCAGTTCCAAATGCCCAAAACTCTTCAGTGGTTGAAGTTAATCCTTGGAGAACAATTGTGCTTTCAACTTTTCTTTGGAATTATGAAATTTGATGCATGCTATTTCTTTATGATGTTGATGAACGAACTTGGCTGATATGTACAGTGCCGATGCACTCTTTGTAGGGATCATCTTGAGAGCTACACAAGTGACTACACCATACAGGTTCTTGTGGGATATTGCGTAGTCTACATTTTTATGCAGACTTTCATGATTCCTGGAACCGTTTTCATGTCTCTACTTGCCGGAGCCCTTTTCGGAGTACTCAAAGGTGTTGCTTTGGTGGTTTTTGCTGCCACTGCTGGTGCTTCTTCATGCTATTTCCTATCAAAACAGATAGGGAAACCCCTGGTCTTCTCATTGTGGCCTGACAAGCTGAGTTTCTTCCAAGCCCAGGTGAATATCAACTCATCTCTGTTGCCCTAGCCATAATAGATTCCAACATTTGTTGGGATTGACTGTGAAAGTGCTCTGGATCTTGGTAACACCTTTATTATTCTTTATGTTTTCATTTTTATTTTTTTTGTGAGTGGTTTCTTTATTTGGATATTATTGGAGGGGAAATTTATCAAACTTTATTGGGGGGTCCAATTTGCCATGAAATTACCTGCAGATATTACCCTATAAGGTAGTCTTTCATAAATTAACATTGCACTGATTGCCATAAATTCAAAATTTAAACTGGAACAGCAGTTTGGTGTGCTGTATGAATTTTCTAAGGTGGAACCACACCTTTATCTTTGATAAACATGTTTCTAATCCTGACTAGAAATGTTACTATCATGAGAAGTGTCAGAATTTCATTTGTTCCACTACAATATTGATGCTATCAAATGTGCCTGCAACCCTGACATGCAATAACCTGGGATTAAGTTTCTGGTTTTATGCATACCATTGTCAGGGTTATTGGTACATTTGACATGTGCACACACACACACACACACACACACACACACACACACGTACATGCACCCACATGAATGCACGGAAGTGCATTTTTTTCCTTTCTTTTTCTTCAGACCCAGCCACCCACACACACCCCCCCACACAACCCTCATGCACACCCACCCACCCAAACATATCCTTTCTTTCTTTCTTTCTTTCTTCTTCTTCTTCTTCACACACACATCCTTTTTTATTTCCTTCTTTCATTCACTCATTCATTCTTCTGTCTTAAACTAGTTATGTCAAATTGCATTTGGGGAATGTCTTTTCAGCTGCTTTCATTTCCTATCAATGAATGATACAAGAAGCATTTGTAATGAATGATACAAGAAGCATTTGTTTTCTACGTGCCTAATACTCTTGCATCTTTTCTTCAACCTGCTAATGGACTGTGGCCTTCTCCTTTTGTCTTCTTTCAGGTGGCTAAAAGAAGAGAGAGACTACTGAATTACATGCTCTTTCTAAGAGTTACCCCTACTTTGCCAAATACATTCATCAACGTGGCTTCGCCCATAGTAGATGTGCCTTACCATATTTTCTTCCTTGCAACATTCATTGGGCTCATTCCAGCTGCTTTTGTCACAGTGAAAGTAAGAACAATTCGAATCTCTTCACCATTTTTATCTGCTTCCTGCATTCCTCACGCAATCACAATTGAGAAAAAGAAATTCATTTTGAAGCCATCTTCAATATCTGGTGGTGTTCATGCAGGCAGGAATTGCTCTTGGAGAACTGAGGTCAGTGGGTGACCTGTATGATTTTCAGTCGATTGCAACCCTGTTCCTCATCGGGGTTGCTTCAATCACTCCTACATTGATGAGCAAGGGCAGCTCTGAGAAACATTGATGGACACATACAAAATCAGTTCGTGTCCCTGTTCTTTCCATACCAACCCAGCGGGTCTGACCATGTTTCTGTACAGATCATCATAAGATAAAGGCAATGCGGGCTGAACCCAGGGTTATAGACTCCACAACAATTCCTGAAGCTACTGGGTTTCTTTAAATGCGGTCTCTGGATGGTGTTGAATGCAAAAGCTCTCGCTGTGCCGAATCTGTCTGCCAGTAGCAAATATGATTATTTTCTGCAAAAAAAAAAAAGAAAAAAGAAAAAAGAAAAAAAAAAAAACATTCTTCTGTGTTATGTATCATTCAGTCAAAGTACTCATAATTACATCGCAATATAAATCTTCATACCAAAATATTTCAAAGCGAGGTGAGGAATGGGGATTTCCCATTATATCCATTTTTAATCGTGAAGTTGGATTGATTTATAAGCTCTGGCCTTGGAGGTTGAAAATGGGCCTGTTTCTGGGCAGTGTTATGGCCTGAAAATGGTGTGAAACCTAGACCTGGGCCTGGCCCCATTTATTAAATGAGCAGAATGAAGCCTGTACCTGGCCCCAAAGCCTCATCTGTATTTAGGCTGGCAATGGGCTGATCCTCTGTAAGGCCAGGGCTTGGGCTCCTAAACTTGATCTGAGGGTTGGACCCTGATTGCCAATCTAGGCCTGGGTCCAGGATGGGCCTCAGGCAATGATAAGTGGCCCAGCCCTTTCCGCAGCTGGGCGTCGCGTCAAGTGGGCAGCTGTTATGCAAAAGGAGCTGATCGTTTTAGCGAGGACACTAGAAAGAGAGGGGGAGAGAAGGGAGGAAGATGGCGGGAAAGGGTGCGGTTTCATGCAGGTGTGCTATACACTTGAGCAAGAGAGACGGGGCAACCACAATGGTTTCAACGATGGGCATGCACAGCACAGGTGGACACCGGTTGCCTGCGACACTGTCACATGATCAGAAGCCAGGTGGGGCCACCGTGATGTTTGTGAGAAATCCACCCCACCCATCCGAGCCCAAAAATGAGGTAGAAGTGGGTAGTACGACGGAAAAACTGAATAGGGACATGCCTAACGTTGAAACCTCCCTGGGTCTACCGTGATGTTTATATGCTATCCAAACCATCGATAAGGTCATTCCTACTCAACACTTTTGTGGCCGTACAAAATTTTCAACGGTGGATGTTCAATCCTCACTGTTTCCTGTCGTGTGGCCCACTTAAGTTTTGGACTTGCCTCATTTTCGTGCTCATGTTGTAACATGAGATGGACGGAGTGTATTTCTCACCAACTTCCGACCGCAAGACCTTCCTGCCACAGGGTGTCGCAGGCAATCCGCGTCCTATCTGGGTGACACTAAAGCTGGTGTGCACGCTACACGAGGCGGCATAATGCACGTGGGCCAGATCTAATCCATCCATCAGGTTGGTTTGACCTTGCACATGTTTTCACAAAAAAACAAAATATGGTCGAATTAGCACGTGGACCCCAATATTGAAAAAAAGTGGTGCGTTAGAGAACTTCACTAAGTTTTTCAGAGCCGTGCATTTGGTTTGAACATTATGACCCACCTGACCAGTGGATCAATCTGATTATTGGGCAAAGGAAACTATATAATGTTACCACTCCGATAAGAGGCTCCAATGAAAGAAAAAAAAAAAACCTCTGATTAAACTATTGCTGACCTTTCTCATAGGGTGCCCAGAACCCATTGGGGTAGTGTCCCCATGTAGACGCCAGTTACCCCCTTAGCCCTGGACTCGGTAGGGCTACCGTTATATTGTTGCACTAGCTCATGTCGGAGCCTTTTTAAAGAAATCAGGCATATTTAAAACTCAAATAGGTAACCTAGATAAAGGAACACATATTTAAAATTCAATTAGGACACGCTCGAACCCTTTACCTGGTGTTGAAACAAACCGGGGCAAAAATAAGGACCATCAGGTTTAACTAACTTAAATTACAATTTTGCCCTCTCTCTCTCTCTCTATATATATATATATATGTGTGTGTGTGTGTGTGTATTTATTTTACTAACATCGTAAAATTAATAAAGGAGATGGATGGACCACGTGGATGTAAACATGGACATTCTGAATGATGAAAGTAATGGCCTTTGGATTCCGGACGGACATGTGCGTGTCCAGACCATTCAATTGACATGGCCCACACGGATGGGTAGCAGCTCCAAAATTGCATTAGTCGTGTTATTTCAATTGCTAAATCAGGAGGGGGGTTTCCCATTAAACTTATGGTTTCTCTGTTATCATTTTTATTTACAATAACCACCACATTACTGTCACTGATTGAACGGCTAAGATCATCAGATTTGTTTGGTTTGTAGCCCATCTGTAGTCCATTTGATGATCGGACTGAATCTTGTGCCATACTGAAGGAAACACGCGTTTGTTGTACGTTATGAACGCCAAAGAGTCACTCGCATTCATGAAATTGGAAATCTGCAATGAGACATGGGCATCTGCCGGCTTCTTGCCGTATCAAATATTCAAAACAGGGAAGTGATACAATACCATACATGATGCTGATGGTAGTTACAGTACAGCATGATGTCTTGTATCGTTTCCGTTAAAATTAAAACCGTACTTGATACATGGCACAGGTGAGATGAACCACATGATGACATGGAAGTATATAACTGGAGGTTGATTGCCTGAAGCGGGGGCTTACGGGGATTCTTGCAGCCCTAAGCTCTTTGGGGCCCACCATGATTTACGTGTTATATACACTCAGTCCATCCGTTTCCCCTGTTCATTTTTAGTACATGAATCAAAGCATGAGGCATCTCCAAAGCACAATTGGACCACACCACATGAAAAAAAGGGGATTGAACGTATACGATTGAAAACTTATTGAGGGAAACATGAGTTTTGGATCAGGCTGATATTTGTGTTTTTACTTCACACACGTGGGATTCAACTTATGAACGCGTTGGATGGCATATAAATATCACGATGAGCACTAGAAAGGTTTCAACGGCGAGCATCTTTATCCCTAATGTTTCTGGTGGTGTGATCCACTTGAGATTTGGATATTACTAATTTTTGGGGTCGTGCCCCAAAATGAGGTGACTAAACAGATGGATGGAGTGGATAAAACATATACATCACGGTGGGCCCCATAGATCTTAGTATTACAGAATCTCTTGCAGGCCCCGGCTTCAGGCAATTCGCCTCCTATGTGACTCGTACTCGAGACTAGACATGGTAGAGCCTTCTCTCCACAGAACACGGGTAGGGGTGTTGTACCAATCAGGTCCGTCCATTTAATCGCCCCCACTTTTTGGCGGAGAATCTTTCAATCTATGGACGGATCAGATTGTAGTATTCATCCAATTGGTGGACGTAACGTAAGTAAGACCGTAGAAAATGTAGTAGTTAACAGCAAACTATTCAGTGGGGAATTGGATGGAATTGTCTGATATGTGCGATTCCCGAAACGTAATCCACAAATGATAGGCCCCACTAGATGGACGGACTGGATAGGTACGATTACCTCAATGATAAGGCCCACTTATTGGATGGAGATGATAGATAGATACAACTCCTTGGAGAGGTGGCTCTACCATATGTAGGGGTGTACATAGAGTTGAACGGAGCCGAGCTGGCCTCAGTTTGACTCGGCTCAGCCACTAGCTGACCTCGGATCGAACTTATCTCGGCTCGGTCCTCGAGCCTAACTAGCCAGCTCGGTTCGGCCAGCATGCAACTCGGGGTAGTTCGAGCCGAGTTCGAGACAAGATTAAGCCGAGTTCGCCATTACAGTATTTTCACAAACACTTAAACTACACCTTCAAAATCTCACTGTATTTGAGATAACAACAATGATTTTATAGATATTTTATCAAACATTTTCTAAGCAACATAAAAATTAAGAAAAAAAGGATGTTTGTTACATATACATACCTTCCTTGCTACCAACTACACTTCTTTGAATCATTTCATCAAATACTTGGTGAGCAACATCAATATCAAAGTAATTGAGTCACCAAACTAGTTCGATCCGAATTCGATTCGAGCTGGGTTCGATCCAAGTCGAGTTAAGTTGGGGCCAGTTCGAACTCATTTTTGAGTTCAAAAAATCGGCTTGCTCAAACTTAGCTTCGAACCGAGTTGAATCGAGCTTTTTTGAGTTGAGTCGAGCGAGCTAACCAAGCTAGCTCGGTTTGTGTACACCTCTAACCATTTGTGAGGTTGTTGCGCGTCCCTTCCGCGCCTCACAACCAGGTCGTCGAAAGCAGATTCAATAGGCTTAGGTAACACTCAGTTCAGTTAGGTCAAGAGTGGGGCTCAATTTGTTGCATGCATTCGTTTTTCCGTATCATTTTAAGCATAATATCAAAATTAAAGTAGATATAAATATTAAATGGACCACACCATAGAAAATAATGGTGATTGAACGCTCACATGAAAACTTCCTAACTCCACTGTGTTTATTTGCCACCCAACCTGCTAATAAGGTCATAAGTCCTGTATGAAGTTTTTTTTTTTTTTAAAATGAACGAGTTTTATTCAAAACATTTGGATCGCATGATAAGTTTTTAATAGTAGGCATTCAATCACCACTATTTCCTATGGCATGGTCTACCTCATATTTGGATCTACTTTATTTTTTATTTTTATTCATTTCCTAAAATGATTCACAAAAAACAGATGGACGGCGTGGATATAAAACAAATACATCAATGTTAGCCCCACGGTCTAACTGTGCTCGGCATTTCCCGGTCCGACCGAATCCGCTCTCGTTTCGTCTAATCCGAATCGTGGCAATTGAAATTGCTCGAGTGCACTTTCAAAGTGCCCCTTACTAACAAGTGGAAATAAGGAACCGCATGTATCAGATCTGAGCCGCTCATCAGAAGTGCCGTCATCTGATGAACGGTTCCGATCTCTCATATGTATTCTTTGTTGAAATGTGTTCGGCGAGTGTACTTTCCCTGTAGCGAGTGCACGAAGGTTTTCAAACGAATCCTGACGACCAAATCAAACACACGCGATGATACGAGTCCTGAGTCTGACTTTGACATTCTTGATTGTAAAGAGAAAAGCTTTCATACTCTAACGGAGTGTAATTAATGGATGATACGCAGGCAGTTAGAAATTATTTAGAAATAGCACATCTGGCATGCAAGTAATTCCAATTAAACTGTCCAAAATCTATGTGCCAGTTTAGATATATCATGAACAAAAAGAAATGCTTATTTTGTTATCTGACTATTGGATCGGTGAACATCCATTGGACGGTTAAAAATAAATAACATCCAATGGTTGTATTTCATGAAACAAGGGTCCACTAATCAGAGAGACGGATGGTTCAACCAATCTTATTTTGGGAACGGTGGATCCACCATTTAGTCGGTTTAGCTACCGTACCCTTGACTTAGAAACGTGTAATAGCCGTCCATCTCTTGACTCCCAATCACACAGAGTTGATAACGACCCATCAGTATGATTTATGAATTAAGGCCCATCTGTATAAGGAACCTGGAATAATGTATGCCACGTGTAGGGAAATTGATTGCATGAGCACGGATGATCATACTCCGTCGGAATTTAAGATTCTCGAGTATTTTAGTGCGATGCCGGCATTGACCGGATTCCAGATCGGTCTTCATTTCAGTTTAGAGCAACCTCGACTATATCAGGCGGAGATTTCTACTTGCATTACAAACGAGACATCTGCTCTTTCAGCCCCAAAAGGTAATTTTCTCATCCTCCTATCTTTTGCAGTTTTTCAGGCTTTATTATTTTTTTTTCTTCTCTTCGTGAAATCTTTATTCATGCGTGCGTGTAATACGTGTGATTATGTAAACCGTTCATCTGTTCGGGTCCACCATGCAATAATGGTGAGAGCCATTATTAATGTGTTTTATACGTACTGTCCATCTATCTGTAAAGATCATTTTAGGACACTAGCCAGAGAATGAGGCTGATTGAATTCTCGTGTGCACCCGCCACAAAAAAACAATGGGGATTGAAAGCCTACCATTAAAAAAATTTTGCGGGCCACAGAAATTTTCGATCAAGCTGATATTTGTGTTTGCCCCCTTCATCTATTTTTCTGTGAACTTATGAACAGTTTGGATCTCAAATAAACATCAAGGTGGGCCTTAGAAAGGTTTCAAGGGTGGGCATCGCTGTCTCCACTATTATCTGTTGTGGGGTCTACTTGATCTTTGGATCTGCCTCATTTTATGACACGTGCCCTGAAATGACCTCTACAAATGAATGGATGGTGTGGACACAACACATACATTATGGTGGGCCCACATTAATTCAGTAGCTAGATAGGTAATGAAGCCGTCAGTAGCTAATCCGCGTCCGGGATGTACAGTTCTTGCTTGCACCATTTTCGGCACCCGTTAATTGTCTTCTTATTTGAATAGTTCGATTCCAACAACAAGCGGAATTCAGCTATTTTGATAAGATCATGGGCCCATCTGGCCAATGGGGATAGGACATGAGATCCATACCGTTCATCAGATGCATCGCATCAAGTTGTCCATGAAGCCTAAAGGATCAGGCAGATCGAAAAAATCAGGTGGGCTGCATCATAGGGTACAGTTGTGATGTAGAGCGGGTCGCGGACAATTACATGGCAAAGATGGATCAGAAAAGGCCCAGTCGGCGACAGAAGTGATCTGGACCATCAGACCTTAAATCAGGCGTATCTCGCAATCCGGGATGAGTTAGCGGACGAAAAATATATGATTTTGGGGTAGAACGAGCTACTTTAGCCAACCAACCCCGCTACGCTGGGTTGCGACGCTCAGAATTGCGAGAAACCCCTGATTTCACACGGTCGTTTCCCTGTTTCAATTTCGTTTTTACTATAAATAGTAAGTTTTAGTTTGCTTATAACTCTTTATCCGTCGGGCTTTAGGAGTTGCGCCCAACGTGAAAAGAGCTTAGAATAATTAGGAGAACAGGTTGGCGAAGCCAAATAGGACACTTACTATTTTTGGCCGAAAACCTTGCGCACTAGTAGACATCACGACCGTCTATAAATAGTAAGTTTACTATTTATAGTAAGTCGCGAATTCTAGGAGTCCTAGTTGTAGTTTGATTCTAATTTCTTTCCCATTGCTTAGTACCCTTATTTAAAGGGTTGTGAACTCGTTTTTAGGAATGGATTAATCCATTTCGAATTTATTTAGAATTTATTTCTATTTTCTGCTCTCTTTTCTCGTGGATTCGAGAAGTCTCTATGAGGAGTCCAGAGAAGTTCCGTGGATTCGGAATATTTATCCTCTTGAGGAAGACGGTGCTCGACCTCACGTCCTCCCCTGCGTCAGTTTGGTATCAGAGCGAGGTTTCTCCTCGGGTCGATGGCTTCTAACGACGGGTCGGGCAACAATCCCATAGGCGGTGCTCCAGGAAATTTTCCTTTAACGGCGGCAACTTTCCAAGTAGCGCAGCAAGAGAATCGGCAAGCCATGCAAGGGCTGCAGGCTTCCATGGACCGCATAGCGAATCTCTTAGCAGAAACCCTAGGGCAACTCCGTGTTCCTGGTGGTAATCCTCCACCACCAATTGCTGAAACTCGTAATCGCCCTGATCGCAGGATAATCCCAGCAGTGCATCCAAGGGCCGTCCCTGAGGACGGGGGCTCCAGTGAAGAGGAGATCGATGACGTGATCTTCCAACACCCCAGGCAAGGCGGTGATCGGGTAGATCGAGACTTCAAGATATGGGTTGATATTCCTAACTTCAATGGCCAGCTACACATTGAGGATTTTCTCGATTGGCTTTCTAAAGTTGAGCGATTTTTTAACTATATGGACATCCCTGAAACAAAGAAGGTCAAGCTTGTGGCCTACAAGTTGAAAGGAGGAGCTTCAGCTTGGTGGGAACAACTGCAACTCGCACGAACCAGGCAGATGAAAGCACCAATCCGCACATGGCAACAAATGAAGCAGCTACTACGTGCCCGATTCCTCCCTAGCGATTACGATCAGGTATTATTCCAACAATACCAAAATTGTCGACAGGGTAGTCGGTCGGTGAGAGAGTACGCAGAAGAATTTTACCGCCTGGCGACGCGCAACGATTTGGTCGAGACTGAATCGCAGCAAGTCGCCCGATTCAACGGTGGATTGCGTATGGCGATCCAAGATCGAGTCCAGATGCAGTCCGTCTGGACGATGAATGATGCGATCAAGTTGGCTACTCGGGCAGAAGCGCAACTTGAACGTTCTAACACACGTGCCTATCCTACTGCGAGGATCACTGCGGCAGGTCCACCCCAGGGAGCTCCACAGCCTAAGGGGAAGGAGCCCGTAGGAGCACGCACTCAACCTCCTATATCTGAGAACCGAGATCAGGGAAGTGGGCAAGCTAGACCCCAAAGGGGCGTATCGACTGCTGCTGGCACAAGTATAATCCCGAACCCTTATGCTCGGCCAAGGCCCAACAACTGCTATCGTTGTGGCCAGCCCGGCCACTTGTCAAATACTTGTCCCCAGCGAAAAGTGGCAAACCTCGCCATTAATGATGGTAGTGCTGATAACGCTTATGAAGATCCAGATATTGAAGAACAGGAGCATACCGCCGAGGACGAGGTAGATGATTCAGATTGGGTTCAGCAAGATCACGGCGAGTCGCTCGTCGTGAGGCGGCTATTATATGCGCCAAGAAAAGAAGTGCATCCACAGCGGCATAACATCTTCCGCACTAGGTGTACGGTGAATCGAAAGGTTTATGATGTGATCATTGACAGTGGAAGCAGCGAGAACATTGTCTCCAGGGGCATGGTGGAAAAATTGCAATTGAAAACAGAGCGTCATCCCTCTCCATACAATCGGTTGGATCAAGAAGGTCAGCGAAACAAAGGTAACTGAACGGTGCACCATATCCTTTTCAATTGGCAAACATTATAAGGATGAAGTAGTATGCGATGTGGTTGACATGGAAGCATGTCACATACTACTCGGTCGACCCTGGCAATCTGACCGTGACGCCACTCATAAAGGGCGAGATAATATATATATCTTCGTCAAGGACGGCCGGAAGACCATATTGGCCCCTATGGATCCAGAAGGATCACCTGAAACTTCTAAAGTGGATGGTCGTTTTCTCTTAACCATTCGGGACTTCGTGGAAGAATCCAAAGAAACAGGACAAACTTATGCATTAATTGTAAAAGGGGAAGAACTCGAGCCTACCATCATCCCTGAAAGACTAAGGCCCTTGTTGCATGAATTCCAAGAAATCTGGCCCGAGGACCTTCCCGATGGGTTACCCCCTATGCGAGATATCCAACACTATATCGACCTTGTCCCTGGGTCCAGTTTACCTAATCGTCCTCATTATCGAATGAGCCCGAATGAGTGCGAGATTCTGCAGGGACAAGTGGAGGAACTGATCCGTAAGGGTCTTATTCGAGAAAGCATGAGCCCATGTGCTGTACCAGCTCTGCTAACTCCAAAGAAAGATGGGAGTTGGCGCATGTGTGTCGACAGCCGGGCCATCAACAAGATCACCATAAAATACAGGTTTCCTATACCACGGTTGGATGATATGTTGGATATGCTAGAGGGCGCAAAAATATTCTCTAAATTGGACTTAAGGAGCGGCTACCATCAGATTCGAATACGGCCGGGTGATGAGTGGAAAACAGCCTTCAAGACCAAGGAAGGATTGTACGAATGGATGGTCATGTCTTTCGGTCTTTCTAATGCGCCTAGCACATTCATGAGGTTGATGAACCCAGTTCTGAAACCTTTCATTGGGCGGTTCGTTGTGGTTTATTTTGATGATATTTTGATATACAGTCAAGACGAAACCACCCATATGGAGCACCTCAAGAAAGTCCTTCAAGTGCTCACTGAAAATAAATTGTACCTCAATTTCAAAAAGTGTAGCTTCATGACTGATAACCTATTGTTTCTGGGTTTTGTGGTTACATCCACGGGCATTCGAGTGGATGAGGAAAAGGTGAAGACAATCAGAGAATGGCCGGTTCCCAAAAATATTCACGAAGTACGAAGTTTCCATGGACTAGCGACATTCTATCGTCGGTTCGTGAAAAATTTCAGTAGCATTGTGTCACCGATCACAGATTGCATGAAGAAAGGGCAGTTTCAGTGGACTGATGAAGCCGACAGGAGCTTTGCAGAAATCAAGCGCAGATTATCCACGACCCCGGTTCTTGTACTTCCCAACTTCGACAAACTGTTTAAAGTCGAATGTGATGCCTCATATGTCGGGATTGGGGGAGTTTTGTCTCAAGAAGGTAGGCCGGTAGCCTTCTACAGTGAGAAACTTAGTGATGCACGCAAGAAGTGGTCTACATATGAGATCGAGTTGTACGCGGTGGTCCAGGCACTGCGACACTGGCGACATTATTTGATTCAAAGGGATTCATACTTTACACGGACCATCAAGCCCTCAAGTTTATTAATAGTCAAGCTAACATTAACCGTGTGCATGCTAGATGGATCTCATTCTTGCAGGAATTCACATTCGTGCTAAAGCATAAGTCAGGGCAACAGAACAAAGTAGCCGATACGCTGAGTCGCCGTGCAACTTTGTTAGTCACTATGAGTAATGAAGTTGTCGGGTTCGATCGCCTCAAAGACATATATGCCGACGACGACGACTTCAAGGACGCATGGGTTAGATGTCAGGAAGGTCACCCCGGTGACTTACATATACAAGACGGGTTCCTTTTTAAGGGAAATCGACTATGTATCCCAAAGAGTTCGCTAAGGGAACAGATAATCCAAGAGCTACATGGAGGTGGCCTCAGTGGACACCTTGGGCGAGACAAGACGCGAGCTCTTGTGGAAGAACGGTATTACTGGCCGCAATTGGTACGTGATGTGGGAAAGGCAGTCCAACGCTGTTATATTTGTCAGACTTCCAAGGGGCAATCTCATAATACGGGCCTCTACACCCCGTTACCCGTGCCTGACGGCCCTTGGAAGGATTTATTTATGGACTTTGTGCTTGGTCTCCCACGAACACAACGCGGCATGGATTCGGTGTTCGTGGTAGTAGATCGTTTTTCCAAGATGGCGCACTTTATTCCATGCAAGAAGACTCTCGATGCAACACACGTGGCGAATCTATTCTTCAGAGAAATTGTGCGGCTACACGGGGTTCCCAAGACTATTACTTCCGACCGTGACACGAAGTTCATAAGCCACTTTTGGCGGACTTTGTGGACTCGATTCGATACACGCCTTCAGTTCAGCAGCGTACCACCCACAGACTGACGGTCAAACTGAGGTTGTGAATCGCACGTTGGGGAACCTCCTTCGATGTATTTCAGGGGAAAAACCGAAGCAGTGGGATTTGGCCTTGTCTCAAGCGGAGTTTGCATTCAACAACATGGTGAACCGCTCGACAGGAAAATCCCCGTTCCAAGTTATCTACGGACGAGTACCTCGCCATACACTAGACTTGGTCCCTCTGCCCAAGCTCCCAGGCATGAGCATTGCAGCAGATCATATGGCAGACAAAATCATGGGCATTCATGCGGAGGTACAGAACAAGCTACATGCCTCGAACGAAAAGTACAAGGAGCAAGCGGACAAGCATCGGCGACAGAAAGTGTTCGAGGTGGGCGACCAAGTAATGGTCCATCTGCGCAAAGAAAGATTTCCGACCGGAACGTACAACAAATTGAAGAATAAAAATTGGACCGGTACCAATCATCCGAAAGATCAATGACAACGCTTATGTTGTTGATCTTCCAGATGATATGGCGATCTCACGAACTTTCAATGTTGCGGACCTGACTGAGTATCATGAACCAGCGCATAATGATAACTCGAGGACGAGTTCTTTTGAAGTGGAGGAGACTGATGTAGAGCGGGTCGCGGACAATTACATGGCAAAGATGGATCAGAAAAGGCCCAGTCGACGACAGAAGTGATCTGGACCATCAGACCTTAAATCAGGCGTATCTCGCAATCCAGGATGAGTTAGCGGACGAAAAATATATGATTTTGGGGTAGAACGAGCTACTTTAGCCAACCAACCTAGCTATGCTGGGTTGCGACGCTCGGAATTGCGAGAAACCCCTGATTTCACGGTCGTTTCCCTGTTTCAATTTCGTTTTTACTATAAATAGTAAGTTTTAGTTTGCTTATAACTCTTTATCCGTCGGGCTTTAGGAGTTGCGCCCAACGTGAAAAGAGCTTAGAATAATTAGGAGAACAGGTTGGCGAAGCCAAATAGGACACTTACTATTTTTGGCCGAAAACCTTGCGCACTAGTAGACATCACGACCGTCTATAAATAGTAAGTTTACTATTTATAGTAAGTCGTGAATTCTAGGAGTCCTAGTTGTAGTTTGATTCTAATTTCTTTCCCATTGCTTAGTACCCTTATTTAAAGGGTTGTGAACTCGTTTTTAGGAATGGATTAATCCATTTCGAATTTATTTAGAATTTATTTCTATTTTCTGCTCTCTTTTCTCGTGGATTCGAGAAGTCTCTGTGAGGAGTCCAGAGAAGTTCCGTGGATTCGGAATATTTATCCTCTTGAGGAAGACGGTGCTCGACCTCACGTCCTCCCCTGCGTCAAGTTGAGATGGAGATGCCTGCCATTGGTTGTGTATGGGGCCCACCCTAGTGTGCATAATCAATTCAATCCGTTCATATGATCCGGCTTAAAAGGACGAAGGGATGCCGCCCCAAAAGTTAGGCCATTCTAATACCAAAGTTTGCAAAATATGAATTTAGAAGCTTTAAGCATTACATATTTCCTATGGTGTGGCCCACTTGAACTTTTTATGGTGTATTTTTTAAATCATGGACAACCTGGGGCAGTACATCTGATGGACGGTGTGCAAATGTGATTAACAATTCCCACCATACTATATACACCATCCACCCATGCACTTAAAAGTTACCTTCTTCCCTCCCTTTCGAGAAGTACAAAGTTCCATTATATATCACCATTTCATTGGCCTGCCAAATAGGATTGAGTAGGTACTTGATCCAACAACTTTTGAAAATTAGTGGGTCCTCTCTAACTAGCGTCTGACAGGCTTATGAAACGACGCCATATCACATTCTGATGGAATTAGGTGTTTTCCAGCCTATTGAATTGGCTTCCAATCATTTAGTAT
The DNA here is from genome assembly GCA_021015155.1 of Magnolia officinalis. NCBI lineage: Eukaryota > Viridiplantae > Streptophyta > Magnoliopsida > Magnoliales > Magnoliaceae > Magnolia > Magnolia officinalis. The sequence goes on along the minus strand of JAJHSJ010000001.1, from coordinate 130,962,455 downwards.
TTACACTCATATTTTAAATAAACATTTCATTAAGCTACCTCATTCATTAGGTTTATTTTCATGGCAGTACCTACTACCTTCGCGAAGAAACCCTATTTTTTTTTCCTTTTCCTTAATGACATGAATGTCCAGTGTATAAAAGTGAAAAAAAAAAAAAAAAAAGCCTCTAATTAATACAGGATGATTGCTTTGAGAAAGTATTCTCAACTTTTAGCAGATACTTTATTGAAAAGACATGATTTCATGGTAAATTGCAGGCCTACTTATTCTAAACACGTATTTATGAAAGGTACGGTAAATTACAGTACGTGCCCACTATATATATATATCTATATATATATATATATATATATATATATATATATATATATATATATATATATTTGTTAGCTTGTCATTACACCCATTTTCAGATCACACTTCACTGTTAGCCACCCCTACTAGGGCATCGATGCTAAGACCTCAGTGTTGAAACTAGGTATCTTTCACTCGGTCTACCACTTGAGTTATGGATTTGGGTGTTACGTGTGCACTATATGTATAGATGACGGATTCTTGATTACCAATTTTATTTATTTATTCTTAACACACGCACACAAACATCCCCCCACACTCATCCCGTAGTGGTATTTCACCTCCTATGGATACTCCTGAGCGTTGAAACACTTAGGAGTCGACCCTTTATTACCAATTAATTAGATCTCCTCTTACAGTATTATGAAAACTGCTCTTGGGCACATGTGCATGACGTGACCTTCATCACCAGCCGTCTACCATGAACGTGACCTAGTCATATAATAATTAGGCCACACGTGTATACTAAATATGTACGGTCTGCAATTTCTTTGTCTGTCAATTTCTTTCAATATGTGTGGGCCACATAACTAGTAAACGGCCCTGGTTAATGTCTTAGAGGATGGGAGCAGGCTGACGGATGGCTTGGATCTCACTCATGTAAGGTGCATTGCTAAATGTCCGTGGCAAGTGTAAATAAAAAGAAGTAGAAGATGAAATACAGTACAAATGCGATTTGATGGCATCATCTGTGATTTTGAAAGATCCAAGAGTCAGGATAGGTTTCAATGGATTCCTCTTTAAAATTCGGACATGAAGGTTTTCTCTCAGCCGGCTCAAGTAATTACACGAAGTAAATAAGGGGGTTTGATTTCTTCAACGTTGTTAATTTTTGATCCAGTAAATTCAGTAGTAACTTAATCATATATATATTGTAGACTTCAGATAATTCAGTGATTAAATAGATTTTTTAAAATTTTAATAATCAATCCACTTTTGGATTTATTGGTGCAAACGATATCACGGAAGAAAGAACTCACCAGGACCGAGTCCGAATCACTAATTAATATGGAAGAAAGAACTCATAATCAATACCTAATACTAATATAATAGAAAAGAATAGTCTCTACCATATAATTAATATGGAAGAAAGAACTCACCCAGAGTTGGAATCACTAATTATTATGGAAGAAAGAACTCATAATCAATAACTAATACTAATATAATAGAAAACAATAGTCTCTACTATATACTTTTCCTGATTCCATTGCTACTGTTGGACTTATACTCTTGCATGTGTAAGACTCAATCTATTTATGCCTATGCTTACATTATGAGAGCCTTCAAAGACCAAGCCTATCCTTATATCAAGTGGGGTATACCTTAAAAAAACCATGGACAACCACCTGAAAACCTCCAATTGCATGTGATGGTTGAAAATGGGTGATTTATGTGATGTCCCACTTCATCAGTAGGGTGAACCTGTTTGCAAGCCATATGACATACACCATTTTACGTGTAAGAGTAGTTTAGTCATTTACAAAATTTACAAAATTTTCTTCCTCATTAAATAAAGAGAGCCATTATTATCATTTATGAAAAAAAAAACTAATTAAGGTAAATGAATTTCAAAGAATTCAAGCACTTGTTTGGTTTTCAAATTACAACAGTTATTTGCTCGACAGCATCACTTATATTTTATAGCAATGAGTAATGATTATTTGCTCATGTAATTATGGGTGGCATCACTTACATTGGATTGCAATAATTAATTTATTAAGTTATTTATTTCACTTAGAAATCTCAATAAAAATGATAATTTTATAATGTGAAAAATATGATAATTATAATTTACTGATGTATTTGACCTTGATTTACAAACCCTAACTTCTATTTAAACAAACACTTGGAAATGATAATAATAACTTACATTTAATAGAAAATTTGGAAACCAAACAAGCCTAAGGGAAAGTAGTGCAATGAATATGAACTTAATTAATGAAGTATCTTAACAAAAAGCTTACTTAATTGTACCAGAATATGAATACCAAATTAATGATAGTAATCTATAAAGTTTCCAGATAATAATGAGGAATGTTATTCAGTCTATGTTAGAGTACAACGGTTAGTATACACGCACTTAGATGATTGTATACAACTGATGATTGTGTGATAATCCGGACCATCAAAATCACTAAATCAACTATGAATGGAGCATAAATTTTTTTTAAAAAAATAACTAACTTCTCACACACGTGGTGATGAAGAAACGTATCTAGTATCAAATGCTTTGCATTGGATGGGCATTATCAGTGCCAACCACCATAATTAATATATTGTTATCAAAATTTTAATCAATTATATAATAAAATAATATAGCAACGCTATCCAATCAATTTCATGACGTGTGCTAAATGGACCATTTGAATTATTATCGGAGAACAGATTACCTAGCTCTCCAAGCACGGAATTTTCGAGATTCAAGATTTGTACACGTGGCACACGTGCATCATAATCCTAAGCAGGCATCTTGTGGTCTCAGCCGTTGATTGCCCCTAACCAAATTTTAGTAATCATCGGACTATCTTAACCATATAATAGATGGGCCTTTCCTCACTTAATGGGAGCCATTGATTCTTATCCATTAATTAATTTCCATTTTGGTATGCCAGCATCGTCAAAATATTGTGATTTTTAGACCATCGCCCCCTTCATCGTTGGAAATATGAAATGGACGGCTTTTGATCGATTTATGTATCTCGCATGTTCAGAATGACTTGGAGTCATGGAAAATTCCTTTTGTTCCAGCATTTTAGAACTCTAGATGAGATGAGATTGACCCCACACCTCCTAAAAGGAGAAGAGCCATGTCCACCATCATGTCAGTCGGTGGATGGGCCCATATGCAGCTACAACCAACGATTGGGACTGTCTGTCTACCACTGTAAATAAGTTACAAATTCACAATCGATGATCCAAACCATTGATGTTTCTCACTGGACATAGATGATTGTTGAGAGTCAATCTCATCAGCTCAGAATCAATTCCTTGCAAAAGTATTAGTTCGATACTCCTGAGAGAGTGATGGTTGATAAGCGGGCACCAACAAGTTGCACACATGGCACACTTGCAACTGTCCAAATTATGGGTCCCAATTTCTACGGCCTTAAAACCGAGTTTTTTTTTTTTTTTTTTTTCTTTTAAGTGGTTTATTGGTGGACATTTAATGAACGGACCAAATGAAAATTACTCGAGTCCTAATTCAACAAATTATTGCCCAGGAATCAGAGGTTAGGATGGTTGTATAAATCTTAACCATGAATGATAACCTATCTAGTTGATCCTGCAATTTGGACTGTCCGATACTATATGAGTACTCTATGCCACGTGTCTGATTTATAAGCGTCTGTGTATCAACCACTACACTTTTCCAGAGTACCAAATAAGCCCCACTTAGTACAATTTGGAGCGAGGATGGCGCGTTTGGCTTTTGGGCTGACTCACAGGAGTTTGGGCTTTGGCTGGAATATTAGGCTCGAGGCTGAGCCAAAATTAGATTTTTTATATCAACATGGTCGCGCATGATTAATAAATAGCTTGGATCTTCAACAAAGGGATGACGGGGCTTGGGTCCGGGTCTGACTCGGGCTTGGGCGATTCATGATCATCATGGGCGGGGCTCGGAAATCGTTGTTTTTGCCCACGCAAGTCTGGGCCGGGCTTGGACAGACCTTGGCCCGGCCGTTGAGAGACCCATGTACATCGCCCATCCACGTTAACACGCAGAAGATGGACGGTCTCAATCATCCAGACGTGGTTGAATGTAGACCGCACGCGGATGACACATCCTGTCCGCATGTTCCACACGTGTGCCATGTGATCTCTCTCAATTCATCTATGGTTTTAAGTTACAACAACTTCTCCAACCTTTCCAGAAAAAAAAAAAATGGAGAAGGAAGAAATCCAGCAAAGTAATCTACCACAACAGAATGGAGAAGAAGAAGAAAGATCCAACGGCTGCAACGAGCCGACCCAAGAAAACAAGGAAAACCAGCAATTGGAGGATCGGAGTGAAGATCGAGCCCAGCTCGAAAACCAGGCGGTTTCGTTGACGAACCAAGACCCGATTTTGGATGCTGAGAATGGGTGTGGAGAAGAAACGAAGCTGGGAAACCAGGCGGTTTTGTTGCGGAAACCGAAAGCGGCTCCGAAACAGAACCACAAGATGAAGCTCACGGTCCCTCAGCCTTTCTCTTTGGCGACGGAGAAGAGAATGTCCAGAGAGAGGCGCGGAGTAGGACCGGTGCATTCTAGCCCCAACCTCTCCAAGTCTGCTAGCTTGAACGTCAGGTGACTTTCCATGCATGAAATATTCCCATCTCTTAAAATTTCAAGGGGCTTTACCGGACAGAATTGGAGCCCAATTGGACATCCAACCCATCCATCGGATGCATGACCTCATGTTACCTCAAATATTTAAAAATCATCCCGATCCAAAACTTAGGTGGGCCACACCACAGGGAATAATTTGAAAGTGAATGATACAAGAGGGAATGATGCATATGCAATAAGGTCATTAACGACAGACTAAGGATCAAGCAAAAATCAAGCTGTTTTGCTACTCGGGTGGGGCCGTTGCAACTCAAGGGTAGGAGTTTCCTCTCATCTGGTTCGCTATGTCGTGGCTCACCTGAGCGTTGGATCGCGAGCTGGATTTTTTTTTTTTAATTGATGGATGTAACATGAGCTCCGGCCTCTGATGGACGCATTGGATGTCCTGCATACATCACGTGGGCCCCACATTTGCCCGATTCGGGTACCGCTGGAGCGCGCCTTATCTTTCAAAAGAGACGTTGCGTGATGGGCGTTCCTATGTTTTACATGGAGGCAGGATACTCTGGACCGTCCATCTGTGGGCTTTATTGAACGTGGATGTCATTTAAAATCCCGTTACGATGGTTCATAACGGGCAGTGTCCGAAACAGTTACAAGCTGCCACAGTTACGTCTTGTCGATTTATTTTCTCGGAATCATTCTTTTTTATAAGGCCACACGCGTGGAATCCTTCCTATCTACCCGCAGCACACGTGCCAACACGGCCCACGCGTATGAAAGTGGGTCCCATGGTTGGGTAATCCCATTGGTCCAATGAGTATCAACGTGAATTTAGGACATTTTTTTAATTGATAGTGACCATTTTTTCTCTCTATCACTCCTTAACCGTCCATCTATAGGCCACAGATTGGAAGTTTTTCTTTTTCTTTTTTTTTTTTTTTTTTTTTTTTTTTTTTTTTGAATATTTTGAGAAATGTTTCATCGACATTTGAACACATGATACCAATGGTGGATTACCAAACAACTGGCGTCACTCGTTAAATTGAAAAACCCATGTACCTTATGCAAAGATGCGTGCGATACCGCCATGCACCATTCAATTCCTCCCAGTAGCTGGGATTATCTGTACCATGTGATTTCTGCCGCGTTGCCTATGCATACTAGGGCCCACTAGATGGATGGTCGGCACCATCTTACCATGCCGTAAAGTTAGCTCTTCATGGATGAGCCCTGACGGAACTTCTTTAAAGTTACGATTTAAAGAAGGTCAGCCATACGAGTCAAAGGCCGAAATCATGTGGTTAGGATTGTCCAATCGTATTGATTTAATTGCGATGCTCCTTCCATCCTGAGGCCTACAATTTGGACGGCCTCAATTAACACACGTGTATGCATGCCACATGCACAATCAATCAACGGTGCCAAAAAAGCACTAAGCTTTCCTTCTATATTGACTTAACAGGCCCGACCGAAGCTCTGAGCCGAGACATGGGGCCGTTGCTTCTCGATCCACACTCAAACCCAGTGAGCGACCTGAGAAGCGAACCGAGGTAGGAGATTGCCAATAAATCTTGACCGTTCATCTGGTGGGCTCGATCATGAATGGGCCATTACCAACAATCTCCCCTGTTGGAGAATCTCCCCCATCCGATAGGGGATGAATGTGGATCATCGGCTGAACAATTCATTTCCAAACCATTAATCGGATATGGTTAAGGGATTTTTGGGGAGTGGTGCATCTACTGATCCCACCATATGAAAGGTCTAGATCATTAAAATAAAATCCCCAGATAAGTGAACGATGGAGATTTTGCCACGTTATGACTAGATCTATTATATTGCAGCCTGGTCACAAAATGAAGGAGAACGCTCAAACGAAGGAGGTTGAAGTCAAGAAATCTCAGCCCACAGACAAGGTAGTAGGATATCATGTCCGCACATTTTTTGCTATGTTATGACTAGATCCATACTGTCCATGGGGTGCACTGCCTCATGTTCAGCCAACAAACCAAAAGGTAGGCCAGTCCGAAACTTAGGTTGGCCACACCATTGGAAGAGTTGTGACGGATGCCCACCATTAGTTGTGTGTGGGGTCCACATTGGTTTATATTGACATCTAATCCATTCATATGGCTCTTCTCATAAGATGAATTTTCAGAAAATCATACTATTTCAAAACTTAGGTGAACCATACCACGTGAATTTAGAAGTTTTAATATTATTCCCTATGGCTAGGCTCACCTAAGTTCTGAATTCGTGTGATGTTTGAGTCAAGGCTACCGCTGGGTGCGCAATTGATGGACGGTGTGGATCTGATGCAAATGAAGTTGTTTGCTCTGTATTAGTGGTAGGCAGTATGCCATGTACCTTCCCAAATCAAACAAGAGTTTCCCTGTAGGATGTGAACACATGCACTGTGTGGACCATTTGGATTAAGTTCAGTTGAGTAGGTGGTTTTTACTTTTTAGGGCCCATTTGGAAGTGTATTCAAATAGGGATTGGATAAAAAGTAGAGAAACCATGGTTTAATAATCCAGACCATTGGCTTGTTGGGTTCCACCATATCATGACAGGACAACCTTAAATTTGTTATTTGTGTGACTAAAGGTAGACTGTTAAGAAGAAATACAACTACCATCCCTGTTCAACCGAAAATTTTTCAAAATTGGTAACTTATTATCTACCAATCTGGGATATTCTTGGTGCTTGGACTAGTACATTAATTGAAACAGCGCATACATTTTTAAGAAGCAACTAAGATTTTATTTATTTATTTAACTTAGATTTTATTTACTTATTTATTTCTGAAAGGTGGGCAGTACCGTCCAAGGAGAAGTCGAGATAAAGAAGCTGGGGAAGAGTTCAACTTTCAAAGCATCACCATTGCCAAGTTTCTATCATAAGAAAGCTCCTCCAAAACCAGAATTGAAAAAGGTATGCAGAGTTACATAGATGCTTTTACAAGGCAAATGTGCCTAGTGATTTGCACCATTGGTCGAGTGGACCATACATGGATGAGCTAATCAACTCTGATAATCTAATTGTTTTGAGCATCGGGAGTTATTTGGCACTCTGGCAGTGTATGATGCTTGATACGCAGGCACTTAAAAATTGTAAACGTGGCAAACTAACAACTGTGGAACCCACTATCACTAAGTCTCAAAATCAGAGTGATTGGACAAACCTAACCTCTGATTAGTAGACACTTGGTTGTTGAAACAGAACCTTGAATATTTCTTTCATTTTCAACTATCCCTTGAATGCACATCGATCCAATTGTCAGGTAATCGAATAATCGTACTTGTTGTTTCATGATATATCTAAACTGGGACCCATAATTTAGACAGTTAAATTTGAATTTATGAATATTCCATGCATGCAATATCTAAGCAATCTGGAAGTGCCTTTGTATCATTCTCCACGCTCTGCTAGAGTAACAGAGTTTCCCTCTTTGAGCATTGCCTCTTAAATGTTTTGATCATTGGTCATTTTCCATGAGGCCACTGATTTGATGGCTACCACAGTCTGAATCTGGTCACCTTCACTTTCTGGCGATGGCCTATCTAACATGTGGCCCACCAAATCAACGGTTCTAAATCTTCTGATCACTGTACACTAGTGACACATGTGCATTAGTCTTTTTTAGGGTGCACTTCTGGTCTTATTTTCATTGAAGATGAACTATTAAAGGGTTTAACATTCTGGTCGCATTTTCGTCACATAGATCCCTTCAACGTGCCCAAAATCGCCACCACTCCACCGACGAAGCAAATCAATATCTGAACAAGTAAGCAATAAAACAGAGACGATTAACCGAAGTAAGTCAGTATCCGAACCGGCGAATGGTAAAACGGAAACAATTAACAGGAACTCTTCCAAGGCTACAACCAGCATTGCCACAATACCTGAATCAAGCAACGGTAAAACAATGGAAATTAGCAAGAGCGCGACTAGGACTATCAGCAGCACTGCTAAGGAGGCTATAAACAGACTGCTGAGAGGATCTTGGAAGTCTCCAAAGACGGTCCAAAGCAAGGAGTCTTCGGCCAAGGCCCGAAATTCGTGTGGTGTTCGTGGTGGCTTGGAGAAAGTAGCAGCAGCAACTGCTGATGAAGGAAATGGTGTCCTAGTCACCTGAGGATTGATGGAATTCAGTCCTTCATTTGTGTTTTCTAAGCTCTTTGCTTCTATGATGAAAATGGATTTGTGTTTTCATAGATTGTGATATTGTATTTGGTTGGGAATGTGTTGTCTTGAATTTGAAACTTTGTTTTGAATGATTGATGATGGTTGGGTAAAAGTGCAATTCTTTTGGTAGGTTGTTACTGGGTATAATATGTATGGACCATAACTATTAAATATTGATAATGATATCTTTATTTAATGATTGCTTGTCTTTTGTTTTATGGATTGAAAAGTATTTGCTTTCAAACTATTTTTAAAATACGGCTTAAAACTTTTTACCGTTAGCTAAGAAATGGCCTACAACTAGAAATGTATACAAAATCAGTTTCATATTTTTGTATTGATAAAAATTCTCATGGTTAAACAGCCGCGCATAATCCCCTTGCCTCAGCTACTCGGAGAGCAGTCAATGACTTAGACTGCCCTGTCAGGCTTTTGGGCTTAGGCCGCCTCGGGCTGGACTTGGGTTAAAGAATCAAGTGAGGGTCGAGCTCAGGCTTAAAGTTCAAACTGGCTTACCTATTAGCCTAAGCTTAGACCATGTATAAAACCTCGTCAACTCGGTTGAAGCACATTAGGTTGGTAAGAGAATTAAAAAATAATAAAATAATAGAATAAAATTAAGGGCAATCTATTCCATGGCTAGGGTGGGCCCATCATAATGTTAATGTAAAATCTACCATGAACATTAGGTGATTCACCATATAAAAGATTTAGGCCCCAAAAATCAGCCCCATCTATGATTCAAGCGGTTACATGATTGGAAATAGTGCACAAGGCAACACTCACCCTTCAAACTATTTCTCTTGGTGTGACCCACTTGAATGATATACATATAGGCCTAGATTTTGGATCCCAAGCTTAAATTTTAGTGTGGCATTTAATTGTTGGAATGGATTTCACTTAGGGTTCTATACATTTGTTGGAGGAACCTCATCTTTTCAAAAAGCAAATATAGTCCATGCTGCTCAATGTTTTGCTAAAGTCAAATATTGGTCCATGGGCCATAACACTAGTGAGATTTTATGGCTCTGCTTGCTTCTCTTTTTCTCTTTTTTTTTTTAAAAAAAAAATCTTAATAATTTTTTACTATATTTTTAGTTATTTTGTATTATGATAACTAAGTTACCATCCATATCATTGGTTATCATGTATTTTATAAGCGTATCAAACATATTGAGGTGGACTACCACTTTGTTCATCTCAACTTAGTCATGGGTGTTGTTTGTATGGCTGACGCAGGGGAGGACGTGAGGTCGAGCACCGTCTTCCTCAAGAGGATAAATATTTTGAATCCACGGAACCTCTCTGGACTCCTCACAGAGACTTTCTCGAATCCACGAGAAAAGAGAGCAGGAAATATAAATAAATTCTAATAAATTTGAAATAGATTAACCAATTCATAAAAATGAGTTTACAACCCTTTAAATAAGGGTACTAAGCAATGGGAAAGAAATTAGAATCAAACTGCAACTAGGACTCCTAGAATTCGCGACTTACCATAAATAGTAATCTTACTATTTATAGACGGTCGTGACGTCTACTAGTGCGCAAGGTTTTCGGCCAAAAATAGTAAGTGTCCTATTTGGCTTCGCCAACCTGTTCTCCTAATTATTCTAAGCTCTTTTCACGTTGGGCGCAACTCCTAAAGCCCGACGGATAAAGAGTTATAAGCAAACTAAAACTTACTATTTATAGTAAAAACGAAATTGAAACAGGGAAACGACCGTCAAATCAGGGGTTTCTCGCAATTCCGAGCGTCGCAACCCGGCGTAGCAGGATTGGTTGGCTAAAGTAGCTCGTTCTACCCCAAAATCATATATTTTTCGTCCGCTAACTCATCCCGGATTGCGAGATACGCCTGATTTAAGGTCTGATGGTCCAGATCACTTCTGTCGCCGACCGGGACTTTTCTGATCCATCTTTGCCATGTAATTGTCCGCGACCCGCTCTACATCAGTCTCCTCCACTTCAAAAGAACTCGTCCTCGAGTTATCATTATGCGCTGGTTCATGATACTCAGTCAGGTCCGCGACATTGAAAGTTCGTGAAATCGCCATATCATCTGGAAGATCAACAACATAAGCGTTGTCATTGATCTTTCGGATGATTGGTACTGGTACAATCTTTTTATTCTTCAACTTGTTGTACGTTCCGGTCGGAAATCTTTCTTTGCGTAGATGGACCATTACTTGGTCGCCCACCTCGAACACTTTCTGTCGCCGATGCTTGTCCGCTTGCTCCTTATACTTTTCGTTCGAGGCATGTAGCTTGTTCTGTACCTCCGCATGAATGCCCGTGATTTTGTCTGCCATATGATCTGCTGCAATGCTCATGCCTCGGAGCTTGGGCAGAGGGACCAAGTCTAGTGTATGGCGAGGTACTCGTCCATAGATAACTTGGAACGGGGATTTTCTTGTCGAGCGGTTCACCATGTTGTTGAATGCAAACTCCGCTTGAGACAGGGCCAAATCCCACTGCTTCAGTTTTTCTCCTGAAATACATCGAAGGAGGTTTCCCAACGTGCGATTCACAACCTCAGTTTGACCGTCAATCTGTGGGTGGTACACGCTGCTGAACTGAAGGCGTGTATCGAATCGAGTCCACAAAGTCCGCCAAAAGTGGCTTATGAATTTCGTGTCACGGTCGAAAGTAATAGTCTTGGGAACCCCGTGTAGCCGCACAATTTCTCTGAAGAATAGATTCGCCACGTGTGTTGCATCGAGAGTCTTCTTGCATGGAATAAAATGCGCCATCTTGGAAAAACGATCTACTACCACGAACACCGAATCCATGCCGCGTTGTGTTCGTGGGAGACCAAGCACAAAGTCCATAGATAAATCCTCCCAAGGGCCGTCGGGCACGGGTAACGGGGTGTAGAGGCCTGTATTATGAGATTGCCCCTTGGAAGTCTGACAAATATAACAGCGTTGGACTGTCTTTCCCACATCACGTACCAATTGCGGCCAGTAATACCGTTCTTCCACAAGAGCTCGCGTCTTGTCTCGCCCAAGGTGTCCACTGAGGCCACCTCCATGTAGCTCTTGGATTATCTGTTCTCTTAGCGAACTCTTTGGGATACATAGTCGATTTTCCTTAAAAAGGAACCCATCTTGTATATGTAACTCACCGAGGTGACCTTCCTGACATCTAACCCATGCGTCCTTGAAGTCGTCGTCGTCGGCATATGTCTTTGAGGCGATCGAACCCGACAACTTCATTGCTCATAATGACTAACAAAGTTGCACGGCGACTCAGCGCATCGGCTACTTTGTTTTGTTGCCCTGACTTATGCTTTAGCACGAATGTGAATTCCTGTAAAAATGAGATCCATCTAGCATGCACACGGTTAATGTTAGCTTGATTATTAATAAACTTGAGGGCTTGATGGTCCGTGTAAAGTATGAATTCCCTTTGAATCAAATAATGTCGCCAGTGTCGCAGTGCCTGGACCACCGCGTACAACTCGATCTCATATGTAGACCACTTCTTGCGTGCATCACTAAGTTTCTCACTGTAGAAGGCTACCGGCCTACCTTCTTCTTGAACAAAACTCCCCCAATCCCGACATATGAGGCATCACATTCGACTTCAAATAGTTTGTCGAAGTTGGAAGTACAAGAACCGGGGTCGTGGATAATCTGCGCTTGATTTCGGCAAAGCTCCTGTCGGCTTCGTTAGTCCACTGAAACTGCCCTTTCTTCATGCAATCTGTGATCGGTGACACAATGCTACTGAAATTTTTCATGAACCGACGATAGAATGTCGCTAGTCCATGGAAACTTCGTACTTCGTGAATATTTTTGGGAACCGGTCATTCTCTGATTGTCTTCACCTTTTCCTCATCCACTCGAATGCCCGTGGATGTAACCACAAAACCCAGAAATAATAGGCTGTCAGTCATGAAGCTACACTTTTTTAAATTGAGGTACAATTTATTTTCAGTGAGCACTTGAAGGACTTTCTTGAGGTGCTCCATATGGGTGGTTTCGTCTTGACTGTATATCAAAATATCATCAAAATAAACCACAACGAACCGCCCAATGAAAGGTTTCAGAACTTGGTTCATCAACCTCATGAATGTGCTAGGCGCATTAGAAAGGCCGAAAGGCATGACCATCCATTCGTACAATCCTTCCTTGGTCTTGAGGGCTGTTTTCCACTCATCACCCGGCCGTATTCGAATCTAATGGTAGCCGCTCCTTAAGTCCAATTTAGAGAATATCTTTGCGCCCTCTAGCATATCCAACATATCATCCAACCGTGGTATAGGAAACCTGTATTTTATGGTGATCTTGTTGATGGCCCGGCTGTCGACACACATGCGCCAACTCCCATCTTTCTTTGGAGTTAGCAGAGCTGGTACAGCACATGGGCTCATGCTTTCTCGAATAAGACCCTTACGGATTAGTTCCTCCACTTGTCCCTGCAGAATCTCGCACTCATTCGGGCTCATTCGATAATGAGTACGATTAGGTAAACTGGACCCAGGGACAAGGTCGATATGGTGTTGGATATCTCGCATAGGGGTAACCAATCGGGAAGGTCCTCGGGCCAGATTTCTTGGAATTCATGTAACAAGGGCCTTAGTCTTTCATGGATGATGGTAGGCTCGAGTTCTTCCCCTTTTACAATTAATGCATAAGTCTGTCCTGTTTCTTTGGATTCTTTCACGAAGTCCCGAATGGTTAAGAGAAAACCACCCTCCACTTTAGAAGTTTCAGGTGGTCCTTCTGGATCCATAGGGGCCAATATGGTCTTCCGGCCGTCCTTGACGAAGATATATATGTTATCTCGCCCTTTATGAGTGGCGTCACGGTCAGATTGTCAGGGCTTCCATGTTAATTACATCGCATACTACTTCATCCTTATAATGTTTGCCAATTGAAAAGGATATGGTGCACCGTTCAGTTACCTTTGTTTCGCTGACCTTCTTGATCCAACCGATTGTATATGGAGAGGGATGACGCTCTGTTTTCAATTGCAATTTTTCCACCATGCCCCTGGAGACAATGTTCTCGCTGCTTCCACTGTCAATGATCACATCACAAACCTTTCGAATTCACCGTACACCTAGTGCGGAAGATGTTATGCCGCTGTGGATGCACTTCTTTTCTTGGCGCATATAATAGCCGCCTCACGACGAGCGACTCGCCGTGATCTTGCTGAACCCAATCTGAATCATCTACATCGTCCTCGGTGGTATGCTCCTGTTCTTCAATATCTGGATCTTCATAAGCGTTATCAGCACTACCATCATTAATGGTGAGGTTTGCCACTTTTCGTTGGGGACAAGTATTTGACAGGTGGCCGGGCTGGCCACGACGATAGCAGTTGTTGGGTCTTGGCCGAGAATATGGGTTCGGGATTGTACTTGGACCAGCGGCAGTCGACATGCCCCTTTGGGGTCTAGCTTGCCCGCTTCCCTGATCTCGGTTCTCAGACGCAGGAGGTTGAGTGCGTGCTCCTACGGGCTCCTTTCCCTTAGGCTGTGGAGCTCCCTGGGGTGGACCTGCCGCAGTGATCCTCGCAGTAGGATAGGCCCGTGTGTTAGAACGTTCAAGTTGCGCTTCTGCCCGAGTAGCCAACTTGATCGCATCATTCATTGTCCAGACAGACTGCATCTGGACTCGATCCTGGATCACCATACGCAATCCACCGTTAAATCGGGCGACTTGCTGCGATTCAGTCTTGACCAAATCGTTGCACGCCGCTAGGCGGTAAAATTCTTCTGCGTACTCTCTCACAGACCGACTACCCTGTCGACAATTTTGGTATTGTTGGAATAATACCTGATCGTAATCGCTAGGGAGGAATCGGGCACGTAGTAGCTGCTTCATTCGCTGCCATGTGCGGATTGGTGCTTTCATCTGCCTGGTTCGTGTTGAGTTGGCAATTGTTCCCACCAAGCTGAAGCTCCTCCTTTTAACTTGTAGGCCACAAGCTTGACTTCTTTGTTTCAGGGATGTCCATATAGTCAAAAAATCGCTCAACTTCAAAATGTCAATCGAGAAAATCCTCAATGTGTAGCTGGTCATTGAAGTTAGGAATATCAACCCGTATCTTGAAGTCTCGATCTACCCGATCGCCGCCTTGCCTGGGGTGTTGGAAGATCACGTCATCGATCTCCTCTTCACTGGAACCCCCGTCCTCAGGGACGACCCTTGGATGCACTGCTGGGATTATCCTGCGATCAGGGCGATTACGGGTTTCAGCAATTGGTGGTAGAAGATTACCACCAGGAACACGGAGTTGCCCTAGGGTTTCTGCTAAGAGATTCGCTATGCGGTCCATGGAAGCCTGCAGCCCTTGCATAGCTTGCCGATTCTCTTGCTGCGCTGCTTGGAAAGTTGCCGCCGTTAAAGAAAAATTTCCTGGAGCACCGCCTATGGGATTGTTGCCCGACCCGTCGTTAGAAGTCATCGACCCGAGAAGAAATCTCGCTTTGATACCAAACTGACGCAGGGGAGGACGTGAGGTCGAGCACCGTCTTCCTCAAGAGGATAAATATTCCGAATCCACGGAACCTCTCTGGACTCCTCACAGAGACTTTCTCGAATCCACGAGGAAAGAGAGCAGGAAATATAAATAAATTCTAATAAATTTGAAATAGATTAACCAATTCATAAAAACGAGTTCACAACCCTTTAAATAAGGGTACTAAGCAATGGGAAAGAAATTAGAATCAAACTGCAACTAGGACTCCTAGAATTCGCGACTTACCATAAATAGTAAACTTACTATTTATAGACGGTCGTGACGTCTACTAGTGCGCAAGGTTTTCGGCCAAAAATAGTAAGTGTCCTATTTGGCTTCGCCAACCTGTTCTCCTAATTATTCTAAGCTCTTTTCACGTTGGGCGCAACTCCTAAAGCCCGACGGATAAAGAGTTATAAGCAAACTAAAACTTACTATTTATAGTAAAAACGAAATTGAAACAGGGAAACGACCGTCAAATCAGGGGTTTCTCGCAATTCCGAGCGTCGCAACCTGGCGTAGCGGGGTTGGTTGGCTAAAGTAGCTCGTTCTACCCCAAAATCATATATTTTTCATCCGCTAACTCATCCCGGATTGCGAGATACGCCTGATTTAAGGTCTGATGGTCCAGATCACTTCTGTCGCCGACCGGGCCTTTTCTGATCCATCTTTGCCATGTAATTGTCCGCGACCTGCTCTACATCAATGGCTCACTTGTTGTTCAAGGACCAGTTGTTCAATATGTTTACTGTTATGGGAAAATCTGTAAATTACTCCGAGCCGACTTGTATTATACTCAGATTAGTGAAGACCAACGAGGTGGTGCTCCGCTTGACTTAATCTCATCCGAGTGAAGTAAGCTCGGACTCGGCATAGAAGAATAGTGCCAATGTCGCTCACCGAGTCGGACGGAAGGAGTATAATTGCAAGAACTGACTACTAACTAGTCGTGTGGGGGTGTGGTCCTCGGATCATTCCCAGCGGCACACGTCCTCAGAGTAACCGCATAACTGTCCATACCCGCAGGTCTGTCATTCGTGGCTAAAGGCTAAGAACGTGCCGAGAATGATGGGCACGTCAACTCCAGTTGAAAGGTATAAATAGCGGACATATTTACGGGAACAAGTACGCAACATCTTATACCCTAAGCCTATTCTACACTACTTAGACCCAGATTCTTAGCCTGACTTTGGCATTAGAGGGTCCCCTGCTTTAGCCATGGTCTCCTTTGTCTCACTCTTGTGCAGGCTACAGGGCTCGGCTTAAGTAATCGGAGCTCGGCGAGGGTGAATCAGATTTCTGCATCAACATTTACCAAAGCTATTTTTTATTTCTATCTTTCTGAAATTATATCTAACATGGCACCATTAACATCCATACTCTAGCTTGAGGTAGACTATCAGTGGGTATGTATGGGTGTAAATAATACTTTGGACTAACATTTAAATATTAATAAATAGAGAAGGGGAGACCAAAACCGTAAACTCATTCACAACTCGAGCAAATTACAATTGTCCTTATTTATGGCAGGTGTGAATACAGTGCATGTGTTCATTTGTTGGCGAGATTGAGCCCCTCCTTAACCACACCACCAGCTGTCAATACGACCATGTTGTAAAATTAGGCTAGATTTGGCAATTAGAAGCTGCTGAATTTGAGTGTTGAACGTAAACCAAAGTCCAGCTCAAATTCAATGGTTAGGATTGTCCAATTACAGAACTAAATTTTAGAAATGGTCGGGGCTGCTATCGAGTAACTCAGATAATATGTCACACAAGGATGTATAAATGAGATTAGTATTCCTCTCAACCATGCGCACATTAAATGTGTACCTTGTTACTAGGCCCATCCTTTCAATAATTTCAAACTTGGAAGGTCAAGCCAAAAATCAGGCCGTTTGTGATGAACCACTCAGACTCGAATCTTAAGCCCAGTATCTTAATGAACCGCTCAACACTTGGCCCTGACTTTTAAGTCCCATTAATACCTGGGCTGGGCTTGAGCTGACGTTGGTCAGTAGACCTTGCAAATAGCCACCCCTCTAACACAAATTGCATTTTCACATGATGTATATGAAATTTCGAGCTGTCACTAGTTGAGGATTAGTAGGAACATTTTAAGGCCTAAGGTTTCACTCGGCTCCTGGAAATCCAGCTACTAGAAACGATTTCCATCGCTGGTATCTGATTATTTCTCTATTCCCATTATCGAGGTCCAACAACATGGCAGTTGTCACCGGAAACCCACATCATCACAGGCGTCCGCACATGTGAAGGATAACTTTGCAACTGTTTAGCGGAGCCTTTTGCATGTCTTCATTCCGAGCCGCTCATCAGGTGGGCTCATTGTGTATATGCAGTGACACAATGAAATCAGGCCACTGCAATCATCAGGTGGGGTAACGCTTCTCCAGACCATAGGTCTATCTTCCTGCGTGTATGGGTCTGGCCCACCTATCCAAGTGCGGGCTCATCCTGATGAACCTGGACATGGCGGACGCAGATTAGGTACTACCCCTGCCATCCCCAGCTGGGAACGGACAGGGGCTTTGAGGGGCAACCGTGATGTATGGGCCTCATCTACACCTTTCCATCCAATGTTCCGTATCATTCTAGCATGCAAGACCAAAAATGATGCAGTTCTGAGGCTCAATTGGACCACGCATTGGGGATTAAATACCTACAGTTGAAAACTTTTTTTGGGCCACATAAACTTTGGATCAAGCCGATATTTGTGTTTTCTCTTCATTCAAATCTATGTAACCTTATGAATAGTTTGGATGGTAATTAATAATCAAGGTGGGGCCTAGGAAGGTTTTAATGGTGGGTGTCATTATGTTGGGGTTTAGTATGCGGAATCACACATATATGGATCTAGGATAGCAATCCAAGAGTACCAAGGAATTACAAGAGAATCCAAAGATTTAACGTGAAAAATCCTTTCGGGGAAAAACCACGGTACAAAGCGACAGATCTTCATTATGAAAATAGAAATTACAAAGAGAGATGACTTACTCAATTCGAACAACCTTGAATCTCACCCTTGCTACACCCTTTGATAACCTTAGAACCCTTTTAGAAACCATTGGAATACCTTTTGGAAGCCTTAGAATCGCCCTAGGGACTCCTATATATATATATATATATATATATATATATATATTATATGTAAACCCCACTGCAAACCCCACTTATGCACCTCCTTAAAAACCACCTCAAATTTACGCAGTCCGCGCGGAATCCGTGCACCATCTGCGTAACCTTCGACTAGTCGAGTCAGGGCTTCGATTGGTCGAAGGACCCCCTCGACTGGTCGAGCTAGCGTCCCGAAAATCCCAAATACGTCGTTGCTGGACTTCGAGTCGAACGGGCTTCGACTAGTCGAGCCAGTCCCTCAACTGGTCAAGTAACTTAGACCAGACAAATTTAAGACATTTGTTTTTAACAACAATATTCATCATGTCTTCAATCTTTAACCGTGTATCTTGTTGCCCTATTCTCTTATTTCTGCATTGCATCATAGCTTCAATCAGTGCTTTTCGTGCACACTCCGTTCTTCTTGTACGCCATCGCTAAGCCCAGAGAAGTTCCACAGAACTTGAACTTTTCTGTAGGAATGACCTTGGAAAGCATATCTGCTGGATTCATACCGGTGTGAATCTTTTCCAGTGTTACACCTCCTTCCTCAAGCACCTGTCGAATAAAATGGTGACGAACATCAATGTGTTAGTACGTGAGTGATAAATAGAATTTTTAGCCAAATTGATAGCGCTCTCGCTACCACAGTTAACCGGCATGGCCTCTTGCTGAAGTCTCAACTGATTTATCATGTCTCTTAACCAAAAATCTTCCTTAAACGCTTTTGTCACTGTCATATATTCTACTTCGGTCGTGAAAAAAGCCACCACAGATTGAAGCTTCGACATCCAACTGATTGCTCCACCTGCTAGTACAAACGAGTATCTTAAAGTAGACTTTCTGGAATACACACTGCCTGCGTAGTCAGAATCCACATACCCTACCAATTTTATCCATGTCTTCTCAAAAATTAAGGCATAGTCTTTCGTACCTCGAATGTATCAAACTAGTCATTTCACCACTTCCCAATGTTGCTTGTCGGGGTTTGACATGCATCTGCTTACAACACCGACTGCCTGTGAAATATCTGGTCTCGTACAAACCATGACATACATTAAACTGCCAACCGTATTTGAATAAGGCACATGAGACATAATCTGTTTTTTCTCATTTGATTTAGGATATTGTTATGAGGAAAGCTTGAAGTGAGCTGCGTGGGGAATGCTCACCGGCTTTGCCTAGTCCATCCCATACTTGATCAATATCTTTTCAAGGTATTCTGTCTGTGATAACCAAAGCATGCTCCTCTTCCTGTCTCTATGAATATCTATGCCGAGAACCCTCTTTGCAGCCCCTACATCTTTCATCTCGAATGTCCCTGATAACCGAGTCTTCAGTACGTTGATTTGAGACATATAATGACTGGCGATCAACATATCATCAACATACAATACTAGGATGATAAATCTGCCATCATTCAGTGTCTTGTAATAAACACAATGATCGTATTCAGTCCGAGTAAATTTCTGACTTAATATGAAAGAATCAAATTTTTTATATCCCTACCCAAGTGACTGTTTCAGGCCATACAATGACCTCATTAACCTGCAAACTTTTTTCTCTGCCCTTTTAATTTTGTAGCCCTCTGGTTGCTTCATGTAGATATACTCTTCCAACTCCTCATGCAGGAATGCAGTCTTGACATCCATTTGTTCCAGCTCGAGATCATATTGGGCAACCAACGCCAATAAAAATCTGATAGACACCTGCTTAACCACCGGCGCGAATATATCTGTGAAGTCGATTCCTTCTCCTTGAGCATAACACTTCACTACCAATCTAGCTTTGTATCTATCTTATTTTCTTTTGAATAACCGCTTGCATTTGATAGCTTTTCGACCCACTAGAAGCTCCGTCAGCTCCCATGTGTGATTTTTGTGCAACGAGTTCATCTCATCGTCCATAGCCGCCTTCTACTTTTCTGCATCAGGCTCACTGAGAGCCTCCTGAATAGTAGACAGGTCTCCCTTATCTGTAACGAGGGCATATGCAATATTAGAGTCGTCCTTTTATCTTGTCGGTAACCTACGATCACGCGGTGGGTTTCTTCTCACAAGTGGTTGCTCCGTCTGATCATGTACTTCTGTCTGCGCATCTGTCTCTGTCTAAGTATCACCTGTGTCAATCTGGACGTCTACGATTAACCTTTCAGGTTCCTTTTGCTCCTCCTGATCATTCTTACGGAATATGGAGCTTTCATCGAATTTGACGTCACGGCTAGTGATGACTTTGCGTGTGACCTTATCGAATAGCCTGTAACCTTTCACACCAATGTCGTAGCCAACAAAGATGTACTTTTTGGCTCTATGGTTCAGCTTATCTCTCTTAACTGACAGTACATGAAAATAAGCCTCACAACTAAATATACGTAGATCTGAGTAGTCGATTTTCTGACCACTTCATACTTCCTCTGAAATTTTACATTTAATTGCCGTTGAAGGAGATCGGTTCAGCAAATAACAAGCCGTATTAACGGCCTCAGTCCATAAGTCTTTGCCCAACACAACATTACTTAACATGCATCGGGCCCTCTCCAAGAGAGACTGATTTATTCGCTAAGCCACACTTTTTTGTTTGGGAATGTAGCGCACTGTGTTGTGTCTAATGATTCATTCATCCTTTCAATATTTATTAAACTCAGTGGAAGTGAATTCTCCACCATTGTCAGTCCTTAAAACCTTTATTTTTTACCCTGACTGTTTTTCCATCACTGCCTTCCATTGTTTAAATATGGTGAAAACTTCGAATTTATGTTTCATGAAGTAAACCCAAACTTTTTTAGAGTAGTCGTCAATGAATGAAACAAACAATGACGACCCTCCAACGGAAATTTCTGGCGATGACCCCCGTATGTTAGAGTGCACATAATTAAGCACTCCCTTAAATATATGTTTTTCAGATTTAAAAAATAACCTAGATTATTTACTATATATACAATGCTCGCATATATCTAAATCAGAATTTTTAAAAGCTGGAATCAAATAACGATCAGATGGTACCTTTATGCCTGCTCGCTCATGTGGCCGAGACGAGCATGCCACATACGTAGAGACATGAAATTTGCAATAGTTGTTGTCACTCCACCTACTAAAGTGTTCCCGATCAACCTGTAAATGTTTTTGTACCTTTGCACTTTCATAACCACGAGTGTCATTTTGAAACTTTAAGGACACCATTAATACCAGTGAACTTGCACCCTATAGCCTCGAGTGCACCGAGAAAAATCAAACTTTTCTTTATATCAGGAACGCGCCTGACGTCAATCAAGGTACGCTTCAACCCATCAAATATCTTGATGCTCACCGTACCAATAGCTACAACATTACAGGCATTGTTATTGCTCATAAAAACCTGTCCACCATTACATTCCTTGTAACTAACGAACCAACTCCGATGAGGAGTCATGTGATATGACGCTCCTGTGTCTAGGATCTACTCATCTGTATGATTGTCGTGCACATGTCCGATCATGGACATAGATAGAACTTCACCACCACTTGTCCCACTTGTCTCTTTATCAGATGTAACAACATTGGCCTCTTTAGAAGAAACCGCTGAATTTTCTTTCTTCGCTTTAAGATTGATACAATCCTTCTTCATGTGTCTAGACATCCCACAGTTCCAGCACTTTAGTTTTCCTTTATCATTGCCCTTGGATTTAGATGTAAGTCTTAAAGATTTTGTACCTCGCTTAGAATTTCTGCCCCTCGTAATCAGTGCATCGGAAGATGTCCCTATGTTGCCGTTTAACTTTCTCATGGCCTTCCCTTGAAGGGTTGTGATAACCATGTCGACACTAAGGATTTTATTTATGGTGCACATTGTGTCTTTGAATGACTCATACGATGCCGGAAGAGAATTCAATAATATAAATGCTTGTTCCTCATCTTTGATCACTTCCTCCATATCCAACAATTTGCAAACTAATTTATTAAAGTTGCTGATATGGGCCTCCAGATCTCCACCCTCTGCCATCTTGAAGTTATATCACTACCGCTTCAAGTGTAGGCAATTTTCAGAGGATTTTTTCGTATAGATATTCTCTAACTTCGCTCATAAACTAGCCGCAATTTTTTCCCTAAAAACATTATAGAGAACCTCATCTGTGAGACATAAATGGATTGAGGATAAGGCATTCCTATCAAGAGTTTTCCATTCATCATCAGTCATACTAGACTTTCTCGCCTCAAGAGCACCATCCTCGTCTTGCTTGGTTAAGGAACTGATCATCTTGATCTTTAATAATTTAAAGTTACTTTTACCTGAGTAATTCTCAATATCATACTTAGTACTTCCCATTATTGCTAATCATGCATATTCAGATTTGTGCCCCAACGATAGCTCTGATACCACTTGTTGGGGTTTGGTCTGCGGAATCACACAGATATGGATCTAGGATAGCAATTCAAGAGCACCAAGCAATCACAACACAAAGATTTAACGTGGAAAACCATTTCAGGAAAAAACCACGGCACGAAGTGACAGATCTTCACTATGAAAATAGAAATTACAAAAAGAGAGGACTTACCCAATTCAAACAACCTCGAATCTCACTCTTGCTACACCCTTTGATAACCCTAGAACCTTTTAGAAACCCTTGGAATACCTTTTAGAAGTCTGGGAATCGCCCTAGGGACTCCTATTTATAGATGGGGAAACCTCACTTATGCACCTCCTTAAAAACCGCGTCAAATTTACGCAGTCCGCGCGGAATCCGCGCACCATCTGTGTAATCTTCGACTAGTCGAGTCAGGGCTTCGACTGGTCGAGCGTTTTGAAAATCCCAAATACATCGTTACTGGACTTCAAGTCGAACGGGCTTCGACCAGTCGAAGAGACCTTCAACTAGTCGAGCCAGTCCCTCGACTGGTCGAGCAACTCGGACCAGATAGATTTAAGACATCTGTTTTTAACAACACATTATACCATTGTTTCCTGTGGTGTGGTCCACTTGAGTCTTGGACCTGACTCATTTTTGGGCTTGCACCCTAAAATCATGTGGAAAAAAAATGGATGGACAATGTGGATAAAACCCGTACATCACGACCCCAAGAGATTTTATCCGTTCCTAGCTAAGGACATGCGGGGCAGCACCCAATCCGCAACCGGCACCCGTTTACCTATTGCACTGTTTCTCCACTAAATTGTAGAACAATATCACCCCAAAAAACCTCAGTCATGCCTGAAGCCACAGTTTCAACGGTGGTCGTATCCATCCCAGTTTCATGTTCTAACACGAACTAGAGAAATGGATGAACTGCGGATGTCAACGGAAAATCGTTATAAATCTGCGAATTGAGTAACTCAGTATGCTCTATCATTTTAAGTGAACTCCGTTGGGCTCACCGTAAATGCATGTGGTTTATTTATGTGGTCCATCTATTATTATAGCTCATTTTAAGGGTTGAACCCAAAATTGAAGCATATCGAAAGTTCAAGTGGACCACATCATATAAAACAATGAGAACAATAATTTCCACGGTTGAAACCTTCCTAGGGCCTATTGATGTTTATTTATTATACAACCAAAAACATAAATATCAGCTTGATTCAAAACTTTTGTGGTGGTGTCCGCTTGAGGTTTTGATATGTTTTAATTTTGAGTTCAATGCTTAAAATTATATGGTAAAAATGGATGAATAGAGTGAATAAAATACATAAATCATGGAGCGCCTCACACAGTACGCTTAGCTTAGTGTAGAGAGTTACTGAGTACTAGACTGTTAATGGGCTGGGACTGGGGTTGGCCTCTTCCCGGATTTTGAACTGTTTTGCGCTGGCTCTATTAAAAAATTTAATTTTAGTAGGCCTGACCCGGCCCATTGAGAGCTCTTCTCAGTACGCAATCCACTTCCAACTTTCAGTAGGATCGAAGGGGTCCACCTATTGGCACATGTTGGTGGCTGACATTTTAAAAATAGAACGCCTGGACAACCTTTCCCGATTGACCGTTGATTGTTTTTATTTGTCACCGTCAATTGAATGGCTGCAGATCAGATGGATGGGGTTGTCCAATGGTTAAGATTTCTGAGCCAGAAACCATCCGTGCTAGTTCTCTACATATGGGCGGATCCCCTGCCACGTGTACTCTAGAGAGATGGTTCTACCATGTTCCGCGCTCCACTATATCATCTGCCCTCTTATTTCTCGAGGGTTTGGATTTACTTAGAAATTTGCGACTGTGGACCCCACCTTTTATCCGGCCTTTGTTATAAAGCAATACAAAGTTAACTTGGGAACTTAGACCTGATCGTACGGACAACGACTTTGAGGACGAAAATACCCCTCCCTTCCTTTCAAAGACGAGTGCCGGCGCTCCTCCAAGTGAGAGTTGTACGAACAGCTCAAAAGAGATCAAAGTTACATGGCCCCACAGCTATGTACTTATTATATCCACAACGTTCGTCCATATTTCGAGATCGTATCCAAAAAAAAAAAAATCATATCCAAAGATCAATTGGACCACACCACAAAAAGCAACGGGAAAACTGATTTTCACCGTTAAAAATTTTGTAGGGCCTACCATAACATTTATTTTCCATCCAATCTATTCATAAGGTCACAAAGGCTTGGATGAAGAGGAAAAAAAAAAATTCATAATGATCCAAAACTTCTATAACCCCTAAAAGGGTTTCAATGGTAGACATTCAATTCCCCACTGCCTTTTACAGTGTGGTCCACTTGATAGTTAGATCTGTCTTATTTTTCGTCTCAAGCTTAATATGAGCTCGCCAAATAGATGGACGGTTTGGATATAATACAGACCTCATGATGGGACCCACAAAAGGCGGTGGGAATTACAACAGCAAAAAAAATAAATAAAATAAATAAACAAAAAAAACCAGGAACCTATGGCTACGGTGTTTTCTATAGCTACCAATTATGATAGTAGCCATAGCCATAGCCCTTGCTTTTTTTTTTTTTTTTTTTTTTTTTTTTTTTTTTTTTTTTTTGGGTTAGCTTGTTAGTACACACCTATGTCAGTACACACACTCCATGTTAGCCACCCCCGCTAGGGGATCGATACCAAAACTTCGAGTGTTGAAACGAGGTATCTCCACTCAGTCTGCCAGTTGAGCTATGGATCTAGGTGTAACCTTTTTCGATATGTCCTTTGATATGTATCGAAGGTCTTTCGATATGTACTTCGATATGTATCGAAGGTCTTTCGATATGATCGAAAAAGGTCCAGAACTGTCCAGCAAGTTTGCCTAAAAAATCCGGCAATTTTTTATACATATCGAAGAGTATTCGATATGTATTGAAGGTGATTTTACCTATAGCTACGGCTTATAACCATAGCCATAACTGTAGTCCGTGCCAATCTATGCAATTTTTTTTTTTTTTTTTTTTTTTTTTTTACACAGAGAACTTTATTCTACCTACAATTTTCTATAATACATATTTATATAAATATGTATATATAAGCATATAAATTTTTTCTCTCTCTTTTAATTCATTTCTTTATCTATTTATTCAACAAGCATATCTCCTAAACTATAATGATTTACTTAACGTACCACGAAGCTAATTTAGCCAACAGACCTAGTTATTTTCCAAGATTCCATCGGGTCGATGGTCGAAAATCCATTTCATTCACTTCGTGGTCAATTTCAATCACTTCGCGGTTAAACCGGAAATTCATCGGGGTAAAAATGAAATTGAGCGAGGCAAACATGAAATTGAGCGGGGCAAACTAGAAATTGAGCGGGGCAAACATCAAATTGAGCGGGACAAACATGAAATTGAGCGGGGCAAACATTAGCTTGTTAGTACAATCCACTGTCAGTGCATACTCCACTATTAGCCACCCCCACTAGGGAATCGATACCAAGACCTTAATGTTAAAACGAGGTATCTTCACTTAGTCTACCACTTGAGATATGGTCCAGGGTGTATCCTTTCAAACCCTTAAGCATGTCTAGCAATAACCCTAATATCGATTACACCAGTATATATAATCAAAACTAGAAATAGAAACAAATTGCATAAAAACACTCAAAACTATGTAACCTATCTATCTATCGAGTCAATCAGTTGAAACGCTTTGATTGATCGGGTTGACATGTTAACTAAAGTTTTCGATATGTTAAAAACTCCAAAAATTGTCTAATTTTTTTTTTGTCAAAAATTTAAATTTCTTTGATAACCTTCAACCTTCATGTTTGTCCCGCTCAATTTCATGTTTGCCCTACTGAATTTCTCGTTGGCCCTGCTCAATTTCATGTTTGCCTCGCTGAATTTCATGTTTGTCCCACTGAAATTCATGTTTGCCCCGCTGAAATTCATGCTTTTCTCGCTGAATTTCTAGTTTGCCCCGCTCAATTTCATGTTTGCCCCATTTAATTTCTAGTTTGCCTCGCTGAATTTCTAGTTTACCCTGTTTAATTTCTGTTTGACCGTGAAATACACGGAATTGACCGTGAAGTGAAGGTAATTGGCCGTGAAATGCATGAAATTGACCATGAAGTGAAGGAAAATCGCTGGGATTGACTATGAAATGTATGGAATTGATCGCGAAGTAAATGAAATGAATGAAATTGACCGCGAAGTAAATGAAATGGATTTTCGACCATCGGCCTAATGGAATTTTGAAAAATAACTAGGTTGGTTGGCTAAAGTAGCTTCTCCTACCCCAAAATCATATAGGGTACGTCAAGTATCTAATTTTGGTTTAGAAGATATTCTTGTTAAATGAATAAAGAAAGAAATGAAAGAAAAAATAAATAAATTTATAAGCTTATATATACATATTTATTAGAGAAAATTGCATGCAGAATAAAGTTTTTCATGTAAAAAAATAAAAATAAAATAAAAAATAAAAAGCTATGGCTACGGTTATAATCCGTAGCTATAGGTAAAATCACGAAAATTGCAGGATTTTTTAGGCAAACTCGTTGAACAGTTTTGGACCTTTTTCGATAATATCGAAAGACCTTCGATACATATCGAAGTGCATATCAAAATACCTTCGATATATATCGAAGGACATATCGAAAAAGCAAGGGATACGGTTACGGCTAAGGTTATAATCTGTAGAAATAGCGAGCCTCGGCTTTCAGAAATCACATTTCTTTTGTGGGTCCCATCATGAGGTCTATGTTATATCCAAACCATCCATCTATTTGGAGAGCTCATATTAAGGCTTAAGACGAAAAATAAGATAGATCTAACTATCAAGTAAACCACATTGTAAAAGGCAATGGGGAATTGAATGTCTACCATTGAAACCCTTTTAGGGGTTATAGAAGTTTTGGATCATTACGAAATTTGTTTTTCCTCTTCATCCAGGTCTTTGTGACCTTATGAATGAACTTAGACGGGGAGGATTTCTCACAAACATCAATGTGGGCCCCAAAAAGTTTTATTACCCCCAAAAGTTTTTAATGGTTGACGCTCATTCAACACTGTTTCCTGTAATGTGGTACACTTGAGATTTGGATATGCCTCATTCTCTGTCTCATATCATAAAATGATGTGGAAAAATATATGGACGGCATGGATGAAAAGCATACATTATGATGGGGCTCACAGACCACCGACCATCTGCCATTGGCTGGTGGCAGGAGAGTTCCCAATCCGTTTTCGTGAAAGGAGGGGTATTTTCGTCCTCAAATTAGCCGTCCGTATGATCAGGTCTAAGTTCCCAAACTAAGTTTGTATTTGTTCATAAAAACTGCTGGATAAAAGGTGGGGTCCACAGTCGTAAATTTCTCTACTTACTTTGCAACCTCTAGCTCGAGTTTGTCGTCCGTTGGGTGACGAGTGACGACAGAAATGAGGAACGCTCTGCTCAAGCATTTCGCGCGAGGCGCATTCAACTCCGCAAGATCGACATCTTCTACAGTCGATTCCGCTCTCAGCTCATCTCATTCTCATCCAAACGCGTAATTCCTTCTCTTTCCCTTTTTTATTTTATTTTATTTTTTTATTTTTATAATTTCCCTTTTTCACAATGTTCTTGCATTATCAAGAATCTGTCCTGATTCGAATCCATTGAAGCCATCTATGGACGAAGAAATCACTTTCCTCTCTTCTCGGTAGAAATCCGGTCGTGCCATCGCCAGATTGATATAGGGTTTTATACATTTAGCATTCTTTTCTTTGGAACTGGCCACACGTGCTAACATGCGTCACGTGTGTGAGATCCGGGCGGTTCACTAGGTAGGGACCAATGCAAAACATGGCCCGGGCAAAAAAAAAATGTATCAGGTGAGTGTTGTTATCTCTGAAAAATGTACGGTTAGAGAGAGGGAAAAGAACAACTGTCCACATCTTAACTTATCCTTCTTGGTTCATCTGATGAGTGGATAGACCAGATTTTCGGATCATGGATTGTTCACAGTGAGCCCTACCTGATGAATGGTCCAATGCCCCAGACTTACTGTTCACTGTCCACACCAGTAGCCGTATGGTCAGCCGAAAAATCGATGTGCATTGGTGTATATCAGCTTTATCGGTGACCACATTGGCCGACTTGGTATAAATTGTTTTTTTCAGGTAAATAAATCTGAAAACATATCAGATAAATCAATAAGAAAAGATAAAGATATAAAATGACTTCATTTATAACTCATTTTATGTTTTAGCTTGTTAAGTATGCATTTGTCTGATTTTTTGTATGGCCCGTCGAAGCGAGTCTAGTTGTTAAAGCTGAGATTTTAACTATTTTAGTTTTCTTTTTTCAGAGTTCAATCGACTTAATAGTCACCAAATAAATTACTTTTTAACTTTTGTTAAGTCATTAAGGGCCTGTTTCGATATCACCAAATAAGCTACTTTTTCTACTTACAACACTAGATAAGTAACTTATTGGAGATAAGAAGTTTGGTTTATGATCAATTATAAGTATGGCATAAGTAGCTTATCTTAATTAACTTAAGATACTTTTTCACTTAAGTTAGTTTGGTAAGCATCATTATAAAATTAATTTATCTATTAAAAACTACTTATCTCAATAAGTTTTTGTTTTTGTTTTTTTTTTTTAATAGCCTTTTGACTTATTACATTTCTACTTATCTCTCTCCCTCTCATAGTCCATGTTAAGGGAGTCTCTCTCCCATGGTCCACATCAAAGGATAGTCCACATCAAAGGTGGGCTCCACATGATGGATGATTCCATATTAATGTGGACCCACATAATGGACGGTACACATCAAAGGTGGGCCCCACATGATGGATGACCCCATATTAATGTGGACCCACATAATGGATGACACATCAAAGGTTGGCCCCATATGATGGATGATCCCATATTAATGTAGACCCACATAATGGTTGGTCCACATAAAAGGTTGGCCCATGACGATAAATAGCCCACATCCAAAGCGGGCTGGTATGATGGACGACCCACTTCATAGGTGAGGCCTGCATGATGGATGGTCCACATCAAAGGTGGGTTCCACATGATGGACAATGGACATTGAAGTCGGGTCCCACATGATAATGGCCCATATTGAGGTGGCCCCACATGACGGACAATCCACATCAAAGTTCGGCCCCTAATGATGAATGACCCACATCCAAGGCAAGCCCAGCATGATGGGCAACCCTTTGAAGGTGGGCTCCACATAATGGGCAATTAATAATGGTGGGCCCCACATGATGGATGATTAGTACTGTCAATGGGTCGGGCTTGAGGTTGGTCTCAGCCTGGATTTTGCATTGTTTCAGGCCGGGCCTATTCACAATTCTGATTTTGTTAGGCTCGAGCCCGGCCCATTGACACCCTTATGGATGATCCACATCAAGGTGGGCCTCACATGATGGATGGTCCACATCAAAGGTTGAGAGTGGCCCATTTCCAAGGCGGGCCCCGCATGATGGATGTCCCACATTGGAAGTGGGCCAACATGATGGACGATCTAGATCAAAGGTGGGCTCTACATGATGGGCGGTGGATATTGAAGATGGGCCTCACATGATGGACAATAACATTGATGGTGGCCCTCACATGATGGATGAGCAACATCAAAGGTGAGCCTTACATAATAAATGATTCACATTAAAGGTCAACCCCTAATGATGAAAGACCCACATCCAAGGTGGGCCCCGCATGTGGTGGCCCGCATCAAAGGTGGGCCCCACACAATGAACGATCCACATCAAAGGTTAGCCCCACATGATGGATGGTGGATGTGAGGGGGGCGAAACAAACTTGAGGGATAATTACTAATGATGTTGGAAACGCTTTTTACTTTTTGAATGATAAGTATGTTGTTTACCAAACATACTTATCTGTTGATTAAGTAAAAACCAAGACAAGGTACTTATGGCATAAGTAGCTTATCTAAAGTAACTTACGATCCAAACGCCCTCTAAATTACATGTATTTCTGTGCGGAAGTGAGAAAAACATAAGATAAATATGGTTATAAACATGTAATTATAAATCTTTACTACAAGTATAGAATTCTACAAGAGTAAAGGTCTACAACTGATGTAGGACGCATGCATGTGACTAAATAAACAAGTGAGATTAATCGACGATTTAATCTAAATAATTAAAATTCACAAACTACGTTAAATCATCACATATATCAATAATCGGACATTTAACTAAGAGAAGTTCAAGCCACATGTGTAATAACTACGCAATGCATGACCATTAAACACTAACCGATAGGATCTTATGGATGTAGAAACATCCAATTAGCATAGGAACTAATTTTAAATTCAAAGGGGTAGCTAATACTACCTAGGGTTTGCTCAATTAGGGTTTAGGTTAATCTAGGTTCGTGGGATTTAGGGAAAACTGAAATTAAGGCTTAATTTAATTGATTGGTTATGGATTTGGGTTTTTCAAGTCCTAATTGATGGGAATTGTAGGATTGGAGGGTTAGGTATTTGGGGATTTTAGGCCAAATAGGTTAATTAGGGACCTAAGGTTTAGGGGATTTGGGAAATTTGGGGATCTAGGTTTTAGATTAGAGTTAGGAATTCAAGAGGGTTTTAATGGGGAAACAAAGGGGAATAAGGGTTGACCATACAGCCAGCTAGGATGGCTCACACGTGTGCCCTCACGTCATACACGGCCAGCTAGGATGGCTCACATGTGTGGAGGGTTTTAGCTAGGGTTTGGTTGGGTTAACGTGGATGATGAAAGGAAGAAGATAGAAAGGGCTTTGGATGTGAATAGATCAAAGGGAAGAAGAAAGAGATGAAAGGAAGATGGGAAGATAAAAGGAAGCTTTGCACCTCCGTTGAAGAGGAATCGCACCAAACCTACTATCCAAATCACTTGGAAACAATCTCTAAATCACATGAAGAAAGAGAGAAAACTTGAGAGTTTTTTTTTTTCTTGTGAAAACCAACGCATTAGAGAGGTTCACACTCCCCCTTTACTAAATGTCATTGTATCAAATCATTCCCTAAACTAAAAAAACATAACATAAAGCTCATAAATGGTCCATAATGTAAAATAAACTATCAAATAAACCCTAAAACAAATCTATGCCATCAAATGGCCTATATATTGTCCATTGGGCCCCATGGGTGGTCGTGACATCGATATGACGATGATAATGGTCCCCGATCGCTATCCAACGATCGAAATGATGCATTGATGAAGAATAATAGCCCAATACTCCTCAGGATGTAGCTCATGATGATCTAGGCCCAGTGGGCCCCATGTATGGGTCGTCTAGCCATAAAGATACCAGTGCCCTTTACTTTATGTCATTGTACCAAATCACTCCCTAAACTAAAAAAAACATAACATAAAGCTCATAAATGATCCATAATGTAAAATAAACTATCAAAACTATCAAATAAACCCTAAAACAAATCTATGCCATCAAATGGCCTATATATCGTCCATCGGGCCTCGCAAGTGGTCATGATCTCGATATGATGATGATAATGGTCTCCCGATCACGATCCAACGGTCGAAATGATGTATTGATGAAGAACAATAGCCCAATACTCCTCGTGAGGTAGCTCATGATGATCTAGGCCCACTGGGCCCCATGTACGGGTCATCTAGCATAAAGATACCAGTGCTCTCCTCCTCGCATACACTTGGGCGGATGTCCTCATCAGTGACTACACTATAGAGTAAAGCTACTAATTATAGATATTAGTTATTATAATATAATAGAAGAGTAGTCTAGAGAGGTAGCAGGCCTCTTCATGAAGAAGTGATGTTAGAACCACAACATAATATAATAAAAGGGCAGTCTAGAGAGGTAGCAGGCCTCTCCATGAAGAAGTGATGTTGGAACCACATGCAACATCTGGGGCAATTCCGATGCCGCATTCCCCCCAACCTATCCTTGTCTAGTCATGCATTCATGCTTCCTCTTGTAGTCTAGCTCTTCTCAGAGAGGTATTCGATCACTTTGGTCTCCACCTTGGTCAAGGAACGCGAAGATGAAATGGTGTGAAGAGAGGTGAAGGTGAAGTGAATTTAAGAAAGAAATTAGAAGATGCGTGATGAAGGAAAGCTGTAATGAGAAGTCTGTTGGTGTAATTATTAACATATTCAGCTGTCATTCGAAGGGGATTGAGGGGATCTATATCTTGTTTTTGTATTTGGAAGAGCATGATGGAAACAGGGAGGAGAGTGGAGACATCAACAATGAACAGGAAATGTAAGAGGGAGTTGGCTAATTCAAACTAATCAGTTAACGACGATAAAAATAAAGCTTTGGTTGACTCAAAATTAAGGAGATAGTGTCGTGGACTGATAGAGGTCTTGGAAACCTCAACTATAGGCTCACTGTTAGAGATTTGCTAAGAACGAGAAAGATATACATTATTCTTCTGCAGGAGTCCAAATTGGAGAATGTTTGCAACACGGTGATTGGTCAGTTGTGGGGATGTAATAACAAGGGTTGTGTTTCTTCCAATCATTGGTTTTGCAAGGAGTATTATTCTGATGTGGAACAGGGATACTATTGCTGTTGAAGATGATTGGGTTGGCGTTTTCTCAGATTCGGTTGTGTGTGAGGCTGCTGGGGAAACCTTTAAGTGGGCTCTATTTGTGGTTTATGGTCTGAATAATCCAGATCTTACGTGCTTAGTTATGGTAGTTAGGGGTCAAGGATAGGTGGAACCTCCTGTGGTGTGTGGGAGGCAGTTTTAACACAACCCAATTCTTGCACGAGAAGTTGGGTGGCACTTGAGTTACAACTTCATTGAAAAAGTTTGCGGAGTTCAACAAATTGCTTGATTTACCTCTTTGTCGGGACCATTATACATGGGTGAATAACTAGGAGAGACTCTAGATGTCCATGCTGGACAGATTTCTCATCATAGTGGATTAGGAGAGACACTTCTTGGAGTGGTGCAATCAGTGCTTTCAAGGCAAATGCCCAATCATTATCTCATTCTTCTTGAGTCATCAGGTATTTCTGTGTGGCCTTCACCCTTTAGATCTAGAGGTTGCTGTTTGGAGGAAGATGATTGTGTTCAATAATTGCCAAATGGTGGGGAGAATTTGAGGTGGATGTGATGCAGAATGAAATGATCTAACCTAATATGATGCCATGAAATTAAAAGACAGATTAACTAGGGCAATGGAACGACAAAATAAAGCCAATTTACCATAAATTCATAAATTTCAAATTCATGCCTATGACAGTCCTGCAAT
Organism: Magnolia officinalis; assembly: GCA_021015155.1. NCBI lineage: Eukaryota > Viridiplantae > Streptophyta > Magnoliopsida > Magnoliales > Magnoliaceae > Magnolia > Magnolia officinalis. The sequence goes on along the minus strand of JAJHSJ010000001.1, from coordinate 130,928,436 downwards.
GGGAATCTCATAAATTACTGGTTAACCAGGATGTATGGGAGATATAACCCCCATCCTAGCGCAGGGTTAAATCTGAATTCATTGGAAATCATGTATCTTGTATGAGTTTTGACATGTAGGGCGGTTTAAAGGCTAGGGAATGTAGGAAATGGATTTGAGGTATCTAGGCTTAGAGGAATTAAGGTTGGAATATTAGGGTTGAGGTTTTGGGAGGTTTCGGGTTAGGATTTCAGATTTGGGTTAAGGGTTTTAGGACTTAGGGTTTCTAGAATTGGGAATATGGGTTTCAGGTTGTGGGAATTAGGGATTTATGATTTGGATAAGGGATTTTCAGATTTTGGTTATTTGGGTTTGGAAAAATTGGAGATTTTGGAATTTTATATTAAGGATTTGGTGAAATTAGTTTAGGGGTTTTTTTGAAAAGGGAAGCAAAGGGAAGGGAAGAGCATTCGTAACGAACCAAGGGGGCCACTATACAAGGAAAGGGAAGGGAAGAGCATTCGTAACGAACCAAGGGGGCCACTATACAAGGTTGTGGTCGGTTTGGGCTTGGGATGGGTCGATTTAGGTTTTGGATGATAAGAACGAAGGAAAAAAAAAGGAAGATATGAAGGAAGAAAAGAAGAAGATGATATCTTGTTGAGAAGAGAGAAAAGTAGAAAAGATAACTAGGGAATTGTTTCTTGTGGTTTTGCACCACCAATCTAATCATAGGATGAAATTTTTTTGCTAAATCTCAAAGCAAAAGAAGGGAAATCTATTTTATTCATAAATCATAATATGCATATTGACTAGGGTGGGGACGTCCAACCCTTTATACTATTAGAAAAGATATTTTACAAAAAAGTGCTCTCATATAAGATTCTCAATATAAAGACGTTTAAGGAATTAAAAGTTGTTCCGAACGCCCTAATCTCAACGCAAATATGAGCCATACAAAAAATAACGAAACATGTAAACAAACTAAACAACTAAACAATTTTGTGGCCCCATGGGGGTTCACGATCAAGATGTCCAATGACGATGATCCAACAGTTAAAATGGTCCATGATCGAAACCCAACGGTCCGATCATCATGTCCACTCGGACTAATGGTCTGATGTGTCCATCAAGTTCATTTATGTAGCCTACGTGCATCTTCCCAATGTAGAGTATTCAAAGATGCACGAATATACATGTGGGGTCTTCAACGTGACTAGGAATGTGAATTGGGCCCAGTGGGCCCCATGTAATGGTCGTATAGCCATAAGGAGACTGGCTCATCCCTCCTCCTCTGGTATGGTGCTCGGATGTTCTTATTAGGAGGGATGGGCAGGCTTTAGATGTTTGAAAAAAGTATTAAAAGGTCAAGTTGAAACTTAAGGGCCTGTTTGGGCAGTGGTATTAAGCCGGATTAGATGGGATTGTATTACTAATCCCACTTTGGAATTCGGGATGTCATGTTTGGGAGGTGTGTGAGATAGGATCAAAATTAGCTTTATATGCTTTGGAATATTAGCCTTGTATTAGAAAGGATTACGAGAATGCCTCTCAAAATTTGACATTGCTTTCCAAATTCATCTGAAACTCAAAACATACTGTGTCCATCCCGCCCTGCACTATGCCAATCTAGCAAATAGGTGTGGGATCCACATTAGCAAGTTATGTGGGTCCCACCATGATGCATGGGATATATCCAGACCATCCATCCATTTTCTGATATCATTTTAGGGCATGGGCCCAAAAATTAGGCAGATCCAAAGCTCAAACGGACCACACCATAAAAAGCAATGGGGATTGAACGCATACCATCCAAAACTTCTTAGGGGCCACGAAAGCTTTGGATCAATATGATATTTGTGTTTTCCCTTCATCCAGTTCTTTGTGACCTCATGAACAAGTTGGATAGCAAATAAACATCACGGTGGGCCGTAGGAAGGTTTCAATGGTGGGCGTCACTGTCCCTACTGCTTACTGGTGTGGTCCACATAAGCTCTGGGTCTTCCTCATTTTTTAGCCCATGCCATAAAATGATCTCGCAAAAAGGATGGGCGGCACAGATATAACCCATACATCACGGTGGGGACCACAAAACTTGTTGACGTCAACACACTAAGAAGGTCACGTCCGTGGCTTGTGATAGCTCCAAACAACGTATCCACGGATTGTGGATTTTGCTGCATCCACATCCAATCCAAACGTAATTTGAATTTAAATCCTAGGATTAAATTTTTTTATACTTACATACCAAACATGGGATTAGAAAATATGGGATAAACCAAATCCACTGACAATACCTTACATTTGCATTTATTGCAACTTTTACAATTCGATCCACCTTAATCCCACCTAATACAGCTGCCCAAACGGGCCCTAAAGAACTGAGTACATTCAAATTTAGAGAAGATGAGAAAAAAAAGAAAAGAAATTCTTAGCCACATTGGTTCTATTGATAGGGATGAGAAAAAAGCACGCGAGGAAAGATTGATTGAGAGGGAAGGGTTAAAGATGAAACGTTTGACAATTTTGAGGGTTGGAGCAATGTGGAGATAGAAGTCCAGGGTGACATGGTTGAGGGAAGGTCATAAAAACAAAACATTTTTCACAAGATGGGCTAATGGCAGGTGTAGGATGAATCACATCCACAAGTTAATAATCGATAATGTACTTAAGATAAGAATCAGAATCAGATTTGAGTTGCAATAGTCGAATTTGATTCCAAATTGGATTTCAAAGAGGGATGTCGAAACCCTCTTCTGGATGATTATCTTTTAAAATTCAGTATTCTATTAAAAAGAAAAGGAAAAAAAAATCTAAAGCTTCTTTGAACAAAGTAGCTGTTAAAGATTGTTTTGAATCCATGGTGTTGGATGGTTTGGCAATTTGAGCTCAGGATGATTCTGAAAGATGAAGAAACTAAAGCATCTTGCTGACTACTTGAGAAGCTTCAAGCGGGTTTCTTCCTGCAAAATTGGAAGACACCAAACTGCGGGAACAAAGCACACGCGTTATCTTTTCAGCCAAGTCATTTATCCAGGCAATCACTTCTAGAGTCAGGCCTTCGTCTTTTGGTTTAGTTTGGGATTTGGTATCCTTGTCCAGAGTTGCTGCATTTTCGTGGGTGCAGTAAGAGATAAATTGCTTACCCTCTATAACCTGAAGAGGATGTTTTTCACCTTCTGAATAGGTATGTAATGTGCAGTAATGAGGAGTGAAATGTGCATTATCTCTTCCTTCACTGGTTTGTGGTGAGCTCTGTATGGAGCGTTCTCTTATATAAATTCTGGATTTCGTACTTGCATCAGAATAGTTTGGGGAATTTTCAGCAACTGGGAAATGAAGGAGCTCCCATTTGCGTTAAACTTGGAAATTTAGATGGAAGAAATAACCGAGTCTTCAATGATGCATTGATTTCTGATCATTTCTAGGGGGGAAATTGAAGGAATCATTTCATGGGCGCATATCTCCCAACCTTAGTGGGACTTTAGAGTCCGATCTAAGAAATAACAATTGGATGCTCATTGATTCCTCTGCATCACATAGTGATCTGATTTTTTAGTGATTAGTTAAAAGTTTCCCTGACATCCTGTATAGTGGACATGCATTCATTGTTTGCTTAACTGTTGCAATCCATCTTCACTACAAGGTGTTCACACCCCAAGTATACGGTTATGATGTAGTAATAATCTTGGTAAGACCGAGGTTGAATCCACATGGACCGAACCTTGTACGTATTCTGAAAGTAACTTGAACTAGAACTAGAATAAGATAAAATCTAAATAAGATGAATATGAGGGAATAATGGTGAAATAGTACGCTAAAACTTGTAGAATTCAAAGGTGGGAAACTAGGGATTCAGAGGATTCACTTGTAGAGATCAGGGAGATCTACGCTTGATTCATGAACTCAACTGGACTTCAAGTCCCATCTTCATCTAGTTGGAAGATATATCACTAAAGCTCATCTGAACTTCCTTCGATCTAGTTTTCAAAGAGGTGAAAGGTATAAGAATTAGAAATAATTCCATTACAAAACCATGCCCATGAGACAAAGCAAACAACAGAATTAAACCAATCCACAACCAATCAGAAACATGTATGAATATTAGGAAGGATTCCATCATCCAACCATGTCCAAGGGGTAATGATGAACAACAGAGCTTCCTAACTTCACAATCAAATAACGTAAAGGAAATACTCTAAGCTATCGCAGACTTATTGTAATCTCAGTCACAACTCACAACAAACCATTAAAAACTAGAAGTGTTCCTATAATCAAACCAGAATCAAAATCTGTTCAGTCTAACATGAATCAGAGCTGTAGGATCATTCCCAGCCCGCCACAAGCTTCACCTCTTAGCCCTAGCTAAGAGGTTTAGCCCGACATGAGTGGGATAGATCTCTCAGAAATCATAAAAAAACAAACAAATAAACAAACAAAACTCTAAACAATTCTCTCTCCTCTCTCTCTCTCTCTCTCTCTCTCTCTCTCACGTCTGAAGATTGAATGTCTCTCTCTCTCTCTCCTCTTTCTTTTATAGATGATGCAGTCGGCTACGTGCATAGTCGGTGGAAAGAAATCACACAATCAATCATGCGTGTGTAAGTTGGCTGTAAAAAAAAACTTGCTTAAATCCTGTTTACATAGCCAAAACAACAGCCAGAAAATTGCCCACTTTCCTTTCTGATCGGCGGGTAATCCTTCACGCCCTGATCAGATTTTTCGTCCCTGCATGATGGACGGTGTCGATTTCTCATCCTGATCATGATGAGGGTCCACAGCAGTTCGACGCTCATACTCTGCTTTTGCGCATCGCCTGATTGGAGGCTGCGTAATAGCGTGTGCACCTGCGCCGCTGAGATGATTCCGGTCCACTTTCTGGGAGATCATCCTCCAATATGCACCATTCACATTGTTGGCCATAAGATGATCCTTTGATGGGTCATCATTCTGTCTCTGATTGTCCCATCCTTCAACGTTCAATCAGCCAACCAAGACTCTGTTTTTATCAGCAGATTGACTCTCATTGCTTCTTGCGTTTGATCTGTTCCTTTGGATGGTTCGGATTGTTGCTCACTGATTCCTGGCCCACCAAGATCCTTGTGCGGAGCCTCTATAAAAACCGTTTGCGGAAGCTTGTTTACGCAGCCAGCTATGTTCGCTGCTAGCTGTCTTGCGCAACCGGAACGGCAGAAATCCTGCTGTCTTGGTGCGTGCACAATGATGCACTTCCAAAAAGGGAAAATGTCCCTATGGACGGTTCTGGATGACCAAACAGATGGACAATGTGGATTGTTCGGACATCCACTCACAGTGGCCCACAACTCCTCTAAACAACTGTTGTCCCTTAATCTTGTAATGCAGAGGCCCTCCTTCGGCTGAGAACTGTGTGTTCATATGTGCACCCCAACGTGTGCTCTTTATAGGGTTTTAATCTTCGGTGAACCCTTTGCATGATGGATGGTTTGGATCGTCTACGTGGGTCATGATGGTGGCCTATAGCGATCCGCAAGATGGCCTCCTGCGTCGGTTGCGGCAGAAAAACGGAGCTTTCCGTTTTGGCTAACTGACTCCCCAGATTCGGTGCACCTTCTGTGCACGTGTGCACACTCGCTCCATGGAAGTGGGTCCCGTCTTGATATTTCGAGAAATCTGCTCCGTCCAGCCGCTTTTCCAGCTCATTTAATGGGTTGAGACCAAAAGTGGAGCATATCCAGATATCAGGTGGGCCCCAGTTTGACAATTTATGGACTGATCTGTCCGTTGGGCCACTTCCATAAGGATTCAATGGCTGAAATTCGACGTGTACGGTTAATTTATGGTCCTCAGGCCATATATGAAATTTCGAACCGAACGGATGGTGGGAACCCTGTGATCTTGCATTCTGGACGACTTTCAGGCCTCTTTAGTGTAACACACGTAATTTTCTTGAATATCGACCATGTAAAATCATCGATCTCGGTCCCCTGGAGTCCGTCCCTTGCCTTGGTGATTCTTGAGCGTTAAATTCATGCTTTTAGCATCCTTTTCAGTTCATGCTCGTAAATTCACCTTGCATCACAAACACGATTAAAATAAGGCGTTAAACAGTATCATGTTCGCAAAATCGAGTAATAATTGGGGTCTAATATGCAATATTTGACCCTCAACACAACAACTCCCAACCAACATTTTGCTAGTCCCGAGCAAAGTATGCGAAAAAAAATAAATTGAGAATTACAGGATAATTTCTAAAAACTCGACTGATTTTGGAAAACAATCCAGATACTAGAGATTCATGAACGTTAGGTAGTATCTTCTCCTGGACTCAAGCGCATAGTAAACTTCATAATCAAGTTCGAAGTATTAATCCATTGATTAGAAAAATTCTAAACATTAAGATCCATGGGTGTATAGTGTAATCTTGGCTTATCAACATTAAGATTCACTTCTCTATTTCATGAAATCGTTGGTAACCAATAAGAGAATTCATGAAAAACCTGCCTCATAGATCATCCTACCAACTTTTGATTTTTCCATTAAAAGAAATGCCAAGGAAGGGAATCAAATCCTCACCTATAGGGAGCAAACCTATGGTGAAGATCAGTCGCCCAACATTTTCTGAATGTCAACTGTAGGGAATCGAACCTTCACCTATAGGGAGCAAACCTATGGTGAAGGCCATTCGCCCAACCCTTTCAATTCTTCTTTCTAAACATGATGGTAAAATTTCTCAGGCTGGTTCCTCTCGTGCTTAGTGATTACCAAGTTAATCCTTTAATATCGAACTGAAACCTTCATGTGTAAGCGAGATGTGGCATGTGAAATCATGACTCAATCAATGTTTACAATTTCTAATCGTGGATTAATAACTCGAACTTAACTGTGAAATCTAACAGATAACTGAATCCAAGAGTCATAAATTACCAACATCACGTATCTTATAATTCTAAATCAACGACGGCCGTCAAAATCACTTCGAATGCACAAGAATATCCACAATTTGCTCAAAACCAAGAAAACACTGATTAGGTGACCTAATCGCCCACTTCCAACCTAAAATCTACATTGTCCTCAATGTAAAAAGAAATAAGCATGCAATGCATATAGAACAACGGAAGTAAAAGAGGAGAGATGGAAAGATAGTACCTGGACGAAAGAATCAAGATGCTTTTCCACAAAGATCTCAGCATGAAAGAAAGTCAGCACAAGAGAGAAACCAACAAAAACAAACTATCCTAAAACAATGTAGAAAGCAAACTAACCTAATGGCTTAAAACCGACAAATTTCTTGACAAAGTGTGTCATGCATTGTATTACCCATACAGTTCGTTATAAAAAATAGGGGCGGCAATGGGCTGGGCTAGGCTACGCCCGGGCCTGACACTTAAGATCGGAGGCCTGAACCTGGTCCAAGCCCAGCATGGGCCTAGCATAGCAGGCCAAACCTGATGCAGAATAATTTTGGCTGGACCCAAGCCCAAAATGATCTGATCCGACCTGGCCTGAAAATTGATAAAATCCCTATTTCCCCATTTGGGTATTCCCAATCTATCCGTTTATCAAGTGTGCCACACATGTACAAAAAATAAACTTTTTAAAGGAATGAAGCGAATGTTCCTCATCATCATTGAATTTCAAAATAGTTATTTGGGATATTATTTGTATCTCAGAATTGATATACATTAGTCGGATTGTGTAAGTATCTCATTTCAGATCACGTGGACAGTGCTTAATCTTCTTGTTATGCAGTAAACATGATTTGACATTATGTTCTTTGTTTCGGAGTTGTCCAGCGTGCAGTTTCATTGTCATTGGCCAAGGAAGCAGAAACGGTTGTATTTCCAAGGTCAGGGGTTACCTTACAAGACAGTCTATCACCTTGAAAAACACTCACCACTTCTATTAAGAATTGTTTTATTTACAAACAGTATAAGAAAGGGCATGCGTAATTCTAATTTAGAAAGTTCAATAGAAAGTGTTCAAGAAGACAGAAGGTTAGAATTCTTTAATGTAATGGACTTGAATTGACAAAAGGTTATCTCAGAGACATTAAGAGGAAAAAATGGAAATCAAGAGAGACAATGTTTTCATGTCCTTGGCAGTCAATATCTTTATGTTGCATAAACAAAATACATTTTGATTTTCATCTGCAATTAAGCAGACTATCTCTGTAATATATATATATATATATATATATATATATATAATAATGAATTTTGAAGGTCCATGTTTTTTGTGGTTGCCTAAAGCCATTCTTTTACTTTGTTTGTCCTTCCTTTATGTAGGGAGGGTGCAAGAGTTTCTTATGGTCTTAGTTGGGCTCTTGCTGGAAGAGGTGTAATTGTGAAGGATAAAGCTTTTCACAACTTGAAGTCTACTGAGCTACAACAGAAGGGTGCAACCAGTGCAGGTAGCAAGTTCATTACTGCTTGTACTATTTAATTCTTTCAAATCTTATTGCTTCTCTTGCTGTTCATTGACTCCTTTGTGATTTACTTTCGGCTTTATATAGAGCGATTGTCTGGTCTTCCTATTCACATTAGAGGAAATGCCACAGAAGGTGCTTCAGAAATTACGAAGGCACAATTCAGCAAACTTTTGAAACAGGTAGTAGCTCAGTGTTTGTGATATCTTAGTTTTTCCTTGTATGAAGATTTTCTTGTAGCTTAATCTTATTCTAATCATGTTTCATATTCATTGATTAGGAATGCACATTATCTAACCCACTATTGCAATATGGCCTCAATATTTTGTGTTTTCTCTTGAAAGATAAACAAAATTTTAGTAAATAAAATCAAAGAGGGAACGACAATCCTCTATGCTAGCGTTCTCTTTCCAATGTATCAGCAAATGATATGGCAGAAAGATTACATTACACTGTTGGGTTTTGCGTCTTCTATACTTGGGGCTGAGGATGCATCAATTATTCAGTTATATTGGCTTCCCTTTTCATCCCACCCAAGAAAGAGCATTAACACTCAGCATGTGGGCAACTTGTTTGGAAACTTGGCATTCTTAGCTATTATTTGCTAATCAGCTAATTGATATGGTGGGAAGATTATTGCACCAACATTGCATAGAATCATATTTGCATCTCATAAACTTTGGATTCAGATGCATTACATTTTCGTCCTCATTGGCCATGCATTACTCCTCTCACCTGAGAAAGAATGCTCAACATGTGGGGAACTTGTTTGGGACCATGGCATGGTTGATGGTTAGCAATTATATAGTGATACTAGGAATTCACCACAGTCAATCATACATGTTTTTCTTGTGATTGTCTGGACACACACCAAGAATTGCAACTTGTGCTTCTGCATTGCTTGCCATTTAATTCTAGTTTGCAGTAGCATGTCTTTTGAAATATGCATGGCTCTCTTGTTTGACATATTGTAGATTATTTATGCCATATCCATGTAGCTTTAAATTGATCTAGTCTTTGAGGATTCCATTTATAACATAACGGTTTAGGAAAATTAGTAAATGAAGGATGACAACAGCTAGATTTTGTCAACCTTCTAGCCATTTCTTTCTTTCTCTAGATTGAAATTTACCTGTTGTAGAGATCTGGAGACATTCCAGCCCTCTTCTCATGTTTTGCCTGTGGTTGCTAAAAGCAGCAAAAGATGCATTTTCAATGAAAAGAATTCACAATTGTTTTTCAAGAATGATGTTGTCATTATCCTCTTAAACCTCCCAAAAGCTGCCATTACTTGATATGTCTGAAAACCTTTCCGTTGTTCTTACAATGTCTAATTAAGTAGCTCCAATCAATACAAGATTCATCTCTTTAATTTGCATCCATTTCTAGACCAGACACTATCCTTGATTTGTTTCCAAATCTGGAAGAAAAGATGGTGATCCTTGTTAAATTCTGCAGCACATTAGTAAGTCTTTGAGAAGATGCCAAATGTCTCCATCAGTCCCTAGCCAACTTTGATAGTAAAAAAATAATCATGCTTGTGAGCTTGCAGTGTTCTAAATAAACATTGCTGGTGTTCTTCAGCCATTGAATGTTGTGGGGTTTATCCTTGAGAGAGAGTTCTAATACTAGGTGTCTGCATCACTGAAGTTGATCTTGGGCCATTTATTGATCATTTTGCTTGCTACCCTGCTATTTTTTAACGCATTTTTTTCTTCTTGTTCTAGGTCACTTCTCACATTTCATCCATCTCAAATGTCTTTGTTCATGATGGTGCTGTTGGGTCATCTGCAAAATGCGATGCAAAAGTCCGTATCATAAGTGATAGCCCGACTGCTGTATTTTCACTTTCCAATGTTCTTTGGACAACCCCTACTCGAGCAGTTTCCCATGATTCTTGCCCTCTGACTGTTTATGTTGCTACCTCTATGAGGTTGTCTTCAGTTCCCCTTTTATACATTTTATTATGGAATGTCTGACAGTTCTCTTTTTGTGTTAGTTATAAGGATATATTTGGAAATGTCCTTTGTGATATATCTTCCTACGATTTCTTATTTGAAGTCTTCAGAAATTCTTTTATGCACAAGGGCTACATATCTCAGGTATATCTTTTTAGCATGGACTGAGTTGATTGACATGCATCCATAGTCGGTCTTAAACTGTGGACTGAGAAGGGTTTAATATACCGCTTCCTTCTTTTTATATGCTATCAATGTATGATCAGCACCATTTTCATATACTTCTCCCAACTATTTGTGTTCACTTTTATGAATTCTGGTTTGCCAATCAATCCGATCCAAAGCTTTATTCTTGGTAATTAAAGAAGCCTTCATGTCAGTTCTCACCACCTCAATCAAAATATTTTCAGATGTCTCTTTCATACTCTTTTCAGACCCTTCAACCCTAATCAATCTTCCCCTACTAGACCCTCCATCACCTTCATTGCATCGCCTTCATTGCACACGATCAAACCATCTCAATATGCTGTCCAATATCCTAGTCTTCTCACATATGCATCTCAATATCCTCCACCTCTCCAAAACGTAAATCTCTGATCATGTTGCTTTATAACTACCAACACTCTTCCCCCATATAGTGTGGTAAGGACCTATCTCCTTAGTTTTATGGTCTTGCAATGATAACAGAACACTCTAGACGCACATATGCACTTCATTGACTGATCTCTAAGTCTATTGGAAGATCCTCATTAATTTCCCCATCCTTTTGAACAACAGAGCCATGGTAAGAAATGCATTGCTTTTCGTAATCTCTTGACCATGGATTTTAACTAAAGCTTTTCTATAAATTTTCTTACTAAAGTTGCATTCCAAATGCTCTGGCTTGGTTTTGTTTATATTTACGTCTCTAGTCTCTGAAGCCTTCCTCCAAACCTTCAATTGCACAAGCAGTTAATTCATTCACTATGACAAGTGCAAAAAGGTGAGGGCTTAATAACCCCGATGAAAGTTCCATTGCCACTTGGAACTCATCATTCTCACTTTTGCAAGGTGTTGTCATACATGTCTTTAATGATGTCGAAAGATCCTCCTAGAACCCCTTTTTGCTGATTGCCCACGACATAACCTCCTTAAGTATTGTATCTTATGCTTCCTCAAGACCTATAAAAAAGCATGTTTAGATTTCTCCTCGTAGCTCTGTACTTTTCGCCGATTGCTGAATTAGCAAAGTATCTCTAATAGTTGATTTCACTAGCATTAATTGAAGACACTCCACTTCAGGCCGATAAACTGATTGAGTTTGAACCAATGGATGGTTCACCAAATGATGTGGGACAATTAACCACTTGCTCTAAAAGCTCGAACTGTTAGAGTATGACAAATTAATCCCTTTATCTCATAGCCCAGGCCCCACATCTCATGGGTTAGGACCTCGGCCGAACCCCCTCGTGGGCCCCAAATAACATGGGCCGCCTACCCCGAGTGTGTCCCCGCATCCCATGAGCTACCCCACTTGAGCCCGGTATGAAATGCCCCTGCATTAATCACCCCTGGTGAGAAGTCTCGAACACGATACCTCCCCCGTGGGCTCCAAATCACATGGGTCACCCACCCCGAGTGTCCCCGCATCCCACGGGTTACCCAACTCGAGCCCGGTGTGAAAATGCCCCTGCATTAATCACCCTCGGTAAGGAGTCTCGAACACGAGACCTCCCGCTCTGATAGCAATTTGATGCAGGACAATTAACCACTTGCTCTAAACGCTCGAACTGTTAGAGCATGGCGAATTAATCCCTTTATCTCATAGCCCAGGCCCCACATCTTATGGGTTAGGACCTCGGCCGAACCCCCCTTGTGGGCTCATGGGCCCCAAATCACATGGGCCGCCCACCCCGAGTGTGTCCCTGCATCCCACGGGCTACCCCACTCGAGCCTGGTGTGAAATGCCCCTGCATTACCAAAACCCTAATCTTAAGCTCTAGCCCTAGAGGCCTAAACCCTAGGAACCCTAATCTTGACCCAATTCAGCCCAGTCGACCTAGTTCTAAACCCTAAGACCTCAAAACCCTAGAGTCTTGAGTCAACTCGACGAGTTGGATCACCTAGTCAACTCACTGAGTCAACTCATCCGGTCAGCCTACCTAGTTCAACAACCCGGTCAACTCACCTAGTTAAGCCCAAAACCAAGCCCAAAATCAAGCCCAATCAGAGTACAACACAACCTCAATGTAACATCCTTCACAACAGAGCCTTCACACGACTGAGGGAGGTGGTCTGTCGAAGGAGTCCCATGTGTGGACTCAAGGCGTCCCTTAAGCATGTGGAGTTTCTCTTTTATAGCCCCTAAGCATGTGGCCGGTGTGTATTTACTCCGATGTCCATCTTCTTTACCAAATTTACCATTTTACCACCTCATCCAACCCATGAGATGATGTCATGTGACAATCTCAATTCCAAACTATCCAACCGTATTTTGCCCTGGGACTTTGTAGAAATTACAAGAAAACCAGATTTGGGGGCTATAAATAGCCAGCTCCCCTTCTCTTTTGAAGCATCCCCTACATTCAAGCATCCCTTCTCATCTAGAAGCCTCCTTATCCCTTAGGGCCTTAGCTATCTAGTCATCCCTCAACCAAGGAGAGAGAGAGAGAGAGTCTAGCCTAGCCTAGCTAGAGTCCAAATCTCTTGCGACACCCAACTCCTGATCTAAGTCAGTCGATCTTTCCTTTGTGATACTACCATCTATCCTACCATTCAAGCTTTAATCAGCTGCATCTAATTTTGAGCATTAGCATCGAGCAACACTCATTCCCTTCTCAACCTCTTGCTCCTCAAATACACCATCGTTGCATTACATTTCATCGTTTTCCTGTATCTAATTGGCAGGCGTATGCTCTGTGCCTTGTCGATATAATCGGAGCTTGCCCACCAGAAACTCAGCCAATTAGCCGTCGTTTTATCATCAACATCAACACAGCATCAAGCATCCCACACATCACATTTCCACGTTCCATAGCACTCAAGCACTAGGTCAGTTTGAACGAATTCTCTGTGGCTTGCCGATATAATCGGATCTTGCCTAACAAAAATTTGGACTGATCAATCGTCATCATCATTACACTACACTTCAATCTTTTGTGTGTGAAAACTAATCCTATTCCTCAAAAATTAGTCAGATCTTTTGAAGTAGAGACCGTACATCTGTACGGGTAGAGTGGGTGCCTAACACCTTCCCTCTCTGTAACCGTGGTCTCTTACTCAGAATCTCTATAACACAAACTCAAAAGTCATCTTAGGGTTAAGGATATTCGGATTCTCAATCCTAAGAGTTCCTACAGGGTCTAACCGACTGTAGATTCGAAGTAATTGCTTAATGGCAACTCTAGTCAAACATAATACCCTCTTAACCCCAAAACCCCTTGAGAGAGGCACCCCGTGGAAAGCGAGTCGACCCCACCCGGGATCCAGCGTCCACAGAGCAACAACTATGCTGGGGATTTGCTAGTCACACTAGTCGCGACCCGATTTAAAAAACAATATCTTACAAATATCTTATGAATACCAGTTCTTGCACATTTGCATTTGCGTCTACTCCGGCATCCATTCCAAAAAACTAAAAAAGAACAAAAAATTTGCGCCTCTACGAGTCAGGCGTCATCGAAAATGCCTCTCTTATTGTAGCTTAATCCGCACCATATCACCGATAGCCATGGCCAACCACGAGGAGGATGTTCAACCCTTCCACGCTCTTGATCTCGCAGAAGCTCAGCCCGCACAACCACAACAAGCAGAAGTTGCGTCAATGGCTTGCATCCAAGAATTAGCACAAGGTGTAAAAGTATTGCAGGAAACGTTCCTTCAATTCATGCAGGAGCAAACCGCTATTGGCCCAATTCAACAGCAGCAACAATCAGCTCCTAGACTCTTTCCAACGTCCAACTCAAATCAATCACAACCATTGGAGTCCGCACAGGACCACCCACACTAGCCAGCGCAACCCTCAACCATGGGGCACTTCTTTCGGTACTCTCCTGCAGCCGGGAGAATGCAGGGGCATTTTCACATCGGGCTCGAGTGGGGTGGCCTATGGGATGTAGGGGCACACTTGGGGTGGGCGGCCCGCGGAACCCATGAATTTGGGGCCTAGGAGGAGAGTTCGGCCGAGGACCTGACTCATGGATTAGGGGCTTGGGCTATGAGATAAAAAGGATTAATTCGCCATGCTCTTTCAGTTCGAGCTTTTAGAGCAAGTGGTTAATTGCCCTGCGTCAAATTGGTATTAGAGCAAGATGTCTCGTGTTTGAGACTCCTCACCGAGGGTAATTAATATGGAGGCATTTTCACACCGGGCTCAAGTGGGGTGGCCTATGGGATGCAAGGGTACACTCAGGGTGGGCGGCCCGCGGAATCCATGGATTTGGGGCCTGTGTGGGGCGGGTGGTTCGTGTGAGGCAGAACCCATGGATTTGGGGCCCACGAGGGGGCGAAACTCATGGATTTGGGGCTTTCATGCACATCCTGTAGTAGGGGGTCTCAAAACAATTTCAAGCAATAGCTTCCCTGATCGAAAGCCTAGGGACAACACTGGCGAATGCCCACAATGGGGGTTAGTGTCAGACCCAGTTCAACCAACAAAATGTGGTGAATACCCAACAAGAGAGTTACTTCCCATCATCTCAGCCTCTCCTGATCGGGAATGCTTTTGAATTTCAATTTCCCATAGCCAAGAACACGGTTACATTCCAACAAGCTTTCCCTCAAGGGAGTCATAGGATCGAAGAAATTGATTACTGGATCGAAGAAATTGATTACTATGCCAAAGAAATGAAACATGCCTTGCCGCGAGAGACACCGGTCCCTCAAATGAGCCGCATAGAAATAGAAGAGTTTCGGGAGCAGCTCCAAACCATGCAAAGCTAGCCTCAAAGACAACAAGAGGTTGATCTCCTCTCAACAAGGTTCAGGGATGTGTGTCCCTTCCCAGATGCACAAGTACCTCAGAACTTTGAGGTACCCAAATTCAAGAGATACAATGGCAGTGGATGCCCTATGGCACATCTCAAGGCATTCTGTGGGGAACTGAATGCAGTAGCAGGGAATGAGTAAGCCCTTATCTGTCTGTTCCAAAAGTCTCTGAAGGGTGATGCCCTGGACTGGTACAGTTCTCTGGATTGCCACCGCATCAAGACTTGGGAGCAGCTCTCGCAAGCGTTCATCAACAGGTTCAACAACCCCTAATAGTAGCCTCTCCATTAATCTCACTATCTTTTATAAAACTGTAGGTTTTATGTAGTAAGTGATGAAAATGAATTCTGCCAAGTGTTAACTTTGAAGGGAAGAAGGTTAGATGTAAGGTTTTGGTTAAAGGTGAGCCTGGCAACATTTCTTAAAGTAAAAGTATGAAGTGTTAACTTTGAAGGGAAGAAGGTTAGATGCTTTGATGTCATCATATGATCACAGAGATCAAAACATGAAGTGGAACTATTTTGCGGGTGCTCACTGTTGACAGTTTCTAGTACCGTTAGTGCTTCTAAATATGTGGTTCATTCTAGTTTTAGTCTTGTGGTATGTACTGTATTAATATTCTTCAGAGGTGTTTGGTGCTAGTATACCAATCTATCATGTTAATCTTTAAACAGAACTTTCTGCATCTTGTTAATTATCTGATTAAAGGTCAATTTTTCTTTGCATTCTTGCATTATTTGACAGTTCACTGCTGTCCATTATTCTCGCTTGTGTGTTCCCTTGGTGGATGCATCACCTAGTCTTAATCCAAGGAAAAGAGGATATGGCCCCCAGCAAGTGTCAATATAAGAAATTATTGGGATGTTGTCGCAAGTGTAAGCCTCAACTGATGGACATCATTGTTGCTTACCCAAAAGGTTAAAGTCATACAGGCTACATGTAAGCCCTCTGATAAGTGGAAGGAGAGGGGAAAACTAATGAAATAATCAGCTTATAGATTCTGACCCTGTTGCAGCAGTTGACAATTCCATGATCTTGTTTATGATATTGCAAACCGTCTGGACTCGTATTAATATTTCCAGTTACCTTGCTAATATTGTCACCGCTTATTGCATCCATTTTACCACAAAGGGTAGCTGGTCAGTTTTTTTTTTTTTCTGTTCCATTTTTATAATGTCTTACTTTAGTATACACGAAGCATTGAATGGACATGTCCTAGATGAAGGCCATACTCGGTAGATCTTTTTCTGAAAAAACAAAAAACAAAAAATGTAGGTCACTAAGTCGATATGACCAACCTTGATGATGAATTTAATCTAACTGATCCACTAATCCTGCAGCCCAACTATTGGGGAGGCTATTGGTCTCGGATCACATTCAAATGCTGGGTTTTTAGCAGCCGATATTGAACGTTCCTCCCTCATCCTCTGTGGCAAAGCTTTTGCAGACACTGATGGTCTAAAAGATGCCCTAGCTGCCATGGCTGCACCTGTCATAACTGCAAGGGGAGGCCTTCCTCTGTCCGCCAGGTAGGAACCGCTGGTTGTTTGTAAGTTTATTTGTCACAGTACTAGTGGTTATTTGGTTTCTGCATTTTCATCTTTTTAGGTTCCTCGTGTCCGGCGACTCTGTGATTCTGTTGTTTGCTCCAGAGGACACCATCCAGAGCTGTGCAGGTCTGCGTGAGATTTTGGCGTCAACTGATGCTGGTGTAGTCTTGTCTTCTCAAGGTGTTGCACCTCTCTTTCAAACAAAAGATTCCGATGCACCAATATTCAAATTGCCAGCTTCTGTGATCCTTGCAGCTGCTGATAGGTAATACAAGTGATTCAATGATCAGCCCATGCTCTTAGCAAATATTGTTATAGATGAATACATGATACCATAGCCTCATCGAATTTCCTGCTGCAGTCCTTGTTCTTGGCAAGTTAGATATCTAGAAAATTTCTCTTCCAATTATTTGGAAATTCCTCAGCATGCTGTTGGGCATATTATTATTGTGTCCCTTAGAGCCTGTTTCTATTGGTGGGATGCAAAAAGTAATCATGGAAACGAAAACGTATACCGTAGATGTGACTTTTTTTCGCCTGTTGTGAGAACAAAGTAACCTGTGGAAAACTGTTTTCCTCAAAAAATGTATTTTCCTTTTACTCCAAAAAACTTCATAATCCTCATTTCCACACTTTCTGAGAGATAAATTTCTCTTTTTGACCATTCCATATTTCCCTGTAAATCACGGGAACCAAAACAAAATACTTTTTTACGATTCTTCTCCATGGATTTCCTCATATTTGATATTTTCCTTTCCTAATCTACTTTACCGATTCCATCGACCCAAACAGGGTCTTAAATTCTTCAGGAATTCATTAGCATTTCCTCAGGTATATTTATAAGAGTCTTGCTATGTCCACATGCACCTCTCCACATGCCTCTATATGCTTTTTCCACATTGCCTATGTGGGGAACATCTGAGATGTGCATCATGTGTAGATGAGCTGACCCAAAACTCTGGTAAACACAAGGGGTGCTAAACCTGATTATGGGACCGTCGGCCTAGCAAAGCTCTATTTATTATTAATTCCCAAATGTAAGTAAGTACAAGGCTGCAACTATTTTGGTTGTGTTGTTCCATGGAATGCTACTGTTTAGTGCACCTGATGCCTTGGCAATAATATTATGCCATAGTATCAGTCTCTTGGCTTGGTGTTTTGGTAGTGGAGTCAATTTCACTGTTTGCTAAGCAAATGTTCGGATTCCTTTATCGAGCTGCAGTTCTGGTGCCCTTCCTTCTGTATCCAAGCTCTCTCCAGGTCAAGCAGCATACCATTTTCTGGCAGGCTATCAAAATGGGAAGTTTGTGCCTGCATACAGCAAGGGTCCCTCGCCACTTGATGCTCTGGAGCTTTCGAAAGCACTTCTTTCGCAGGTTTATTAAAAGCAAAACTTGTTTTGTTTCATGTACGTTGCCTTCTTTTCTTGCTTAAACCTTTAACTGATTGTATTCTCTCCCTTTCTTTCATGGGATGACTTCAGCTGAAAGAAAACGAGATTCCGTCGTTCCTAGTTAACGTCATGGAAGGAGAAAAGCATATAACTGGTAAAGCTGGAAAAGAATACTCGCTGACACTTGAAACTTTGGATACTCTATTACTTTGAATGAAAAGCGACAGCTTTTGAAGAATTTGAATTCTGTGTCTTTGCTTTCTCGGATGATCTTATGTTTGGAGATGAAAAGAAGGATTTTTATGGTTTCAGGCAACACACTTGCAAATTTGGTGGAGTCAACCCTATCGAAGAGCATACCACCATTTGAATGTAAAGGTAAATGCATTTTTTGTTAACTTTCGCTTCATTACACCTATTTTTCATTCTTGCATTGATTGTATATTCTGTGGCAGGAGATACTCAAGGGAAGTACAAAAGCTTTATATCGGGTAAGTACCAAGGTTTACCTGAGGAATTTTCATTCTAGCCACCCTCTCATCCTTTTATTTCTTTCCTTCTTGAATGCCCGTTTTGCACTTGGATTTAAAACTTTCATAAATAAAGTGTTTATGCAAAAATTTTCTCATCATCTCATGTTCCTGAACGGATTATCGTTGTAATGAAATGGTGTGAATGAACGCGAGTATTCCCATGGTGCCAGCAACATTGGCTATTTCGTGTATATGACAACCTGCTTCTGTAATTGTATTTCCAAATCACCAGACTTGTCACAGGCATGCACAAGTCTGTCCATAACATCTCCATGCAAAATGAATCGTTCATATCATGAAATGGAAATGTATGGATAATACAATCTATAAAAAGCTGTTACTTTGGGGCCTGTCGTATCATGGGTAATAGAAATGTGTGGATAATACAAGCTATTATAACAGCTGTTACTTTCATCATGATTCTTTTTTCATAGGCAGGAACAACGGTCATGTCCTTGGAAAATGAGTCTTTCACCGTGAAATAGAAATGTATTGGAAAATATGAACTATAAACAGCTGTCACTTTGGGCCCCGGTCAATGCAACCCATGTTCGAAAGATGTAGATATTTTTCCAGTTTTCCCCCCTGCGATGGTCTTGTCAGCTTAGCCAAGATATGTTTTCTATGTATGATGAGCAGGTTTGCAGGTCCAGCTTGGTGAAATGTCCTACGTATCCCACGTTGTGTAGGTCCATCTTGGCCATCGTATGGAATTTTTAGAGGTTTTTAGTTGGTTGTGTATTGTTTTCTATGGTGTGGCGCACCTGATTATTACATCAGCCTTGTTTTTGGGGCACTTCATTTTCATGGTTGGACAGGTGTACTGGTTGAGTTGGGATGGCCACATGCACGCAACGGTTGGCCACTCAATAGCTATTTGCACCAACTCCCATCTAAAACTAACGTCTCGATTAGCACTAATAAATTATATGCGACAAAAAAGACTAGAAAAATGTATGCACGTCAGAAAGTGGAAACTCGAGTGGGGTTCTGCTTATGCATGCGTATGAGGGTTACCAACACGTGTATCATAGCATGCATGAGACGAGACCTGTGCCGCTGGCCCACATTAACTTCCTCTAGTCGGAAGCTTCGTGGGACCCACAGAGATGCCGTGAGAAATCCACTCCATCCATCAGTTTCTCAGGTGGAGAGTCGAAAATTCAGGCACATCCGAAACTAAGGTGAACCACGCCACATGAAACAGTGGGGATTGAACATCCACCATTGGAAACTGTGGGGGCCACAGGAGTTTTGGATGAGGATGATAGCTATGCCCACAGTTCATCCCAGTAGTAATAACTTTATGAACGGTTTGAATGGCATATAAACTTCATGGTCGGTTCCAGTAAGGCGTCAACAGTGGACGTTTCCATTCTCACTCTCTCCAATCGTATGGCTCACCAGAGTTTTGGATCTGGACGATTTTTGGACTCCCGTCCAGTTGTCAGATTGAGAAGGTGATGGGCAGAGAATTTTTTACGGGGCATCTTTGTGGGCCCGCCGCTTCCGACGGCAGAAAGATCGTGTGGGTGGGAGCACAGGTACTTCGCGTGGCCTTGAGTAACTGCTGGCTTATCTCTAGGGTCCATTGTTATGCTACAATCTCTTTTGAAACAGCCCCATTTAGCATTCAGATGGTATGCATTTATGAAGAATAAACCTCAAAAGGATATATTTTATAGAATAGCTACAAAGATCAGCCATGCTTTAGGACAAAATATTGGAGAATCGGGGGTGATATGTTAATAGGATAAAGAGTTGCTGAAATAAGGACGCTGTGAACTTTAGGGTGGATGAGTAGCAAGACAGATTGAACCAAAAAAACAAAATATGAATGCATTCAAGGAACCCTAGCCTAGGTGTAACATCAACAAGTAATAAAAATAAGTAAACTTCAAATGATTTGGCAGGTAAAATTAGTAAACTTTAAAATGATTTGCCCACGTGCAACTTGGATGAAACCAAGAACTTCTCAGGTTCTAAAAATATGTGAGTGGAGGTAGTAAGATTTATTATTATTATTATTATTAATCTAACGTAGATAATAGTCCTTACAAGAGGAAAATGATGGAATTGGATTTTTATAGTCAATCTCAATTAGTTAGAATAATGCTCAGCTAATAATTCGTAAAATACTTGAGCCCCAATTACTTGAAAGTTGAAACTACTGAGTATGGCTAATGCTGTGTCAAGAAGGAGGTAGTCGTTTGCAAGGCCAAGACGGAGGAGAAGCTAAAGGTTGTAAAGCGCGTGTCTATTTAATGCAATGGCAAAGTAGAAGAATACTGAAAGGTGCAAAGTTAATACTTACCTGGGTACTCTGGAATTGTATACGTGACATATTAACTCAATCAAACCATTCATATTGTTGGAACTCCATGGGAGAGTTATTTTCTAAATTTCAAATTGATTAATTTCTAAACATACGATTGATAAGCATTTATTTATTGATTATAGACTACTGATTGTTTTATTTGACAATCCATTAAATATCCATCAATAAGCTAATTAAAAAATTCAAATCAATATATTTTTCGGAAAAACAAATCTGAATACATATCTACAATTTTCGGGACTCCAATTTTAGTTCATCGTCTCCCACGTCTATAATTTCGGAAGTGCCTTGGTATCAACTATCATGCACGGCCCAAGTATCGAAGTTTTACTCGAATAAAGGAAGTGTGGTACAACAGATGGTTGGCCGGACATTTCTATATTCCCTAAAAACCCCTATTTGCGGCCGGATGCAGTTTCCAAGTAACTTGGAATTTACTAGTGTCTTACAAAGAGGAAACATCCACAATTGGAATTTCTTCCTCAGCGTGAATGCGCGCATCCAAAACGCAAGGATAAAATGGTTTTTGGTTACCTTTCCTTTTCAAATAATGCAGACCGCTTTTCTCCATACTTCGGTACCACATATGCACGTGACAACAAGGACTACCCATACTTCACTGCCACATATTTGTTTTTTTTTTATACATTTTATAGCGGTCAGCATCAGAAATTACAACCGTAGTAACCCACACATGGCAACGAAGCACAGGTGTGCAAGATCAGATCTAGTTGTCAGGTGATCCCTACCCCCGTAAACGCCATGTTTCAGAAATCAGGGGAAGCCACACAGCATGTAGAATTCTGACATTTTAGTCGATTTCTCTTAACCCTTCTTCGTCTTTGCACACGTATGACCTGACAGCCTGAATTTTAAGAAATGGCATCTAATGAGGTTGGGATCTCCTGATGAGCAGCTCTGATCTTTCCCCAGATATGCCTCTTGTTACCGCATGCAAGGTGAGTTCACTTCCAAAGTCCACTCTGTCGAGTTGGCCTGGCTTATCTCTCATATAATACGGTCAGCTACGCAGAAAATTAAAGACACTAAACATAATATAACTGATTTGTCAATGCGCCTCAACCAACGGTGAGGATCTTGCCACGGCTCGTGTTTCCCCCTCATCTTCCTCGTCCTCTTCCACGTCCCACATGAATTGAGCGTACGAACCAAGCACGTAGCTGCAATCCAACAACAGATTTATATATTCTATAAAAACAAGAGATAGAATAAGGCATACTTTGAGAAGAAAATTACGATAGTCCCGCTAGGTTCTCCTTAACGGGGAGACAAAACTGGCCATGCTAACGGGGAACGGATTGGCTACTCCCCCTGACACCAGTCAATGGCTAGTGGTCGGTGCTCTGTGGGCCCCACCATGATGTATGTGTTTCATCCATGCCATCCATCTATATTTACAGATAATTTTACAGTATGAGACAAAAAATGAGATATATCCAAATCTCAAGTAGACCACATTACAGGAAACAGTGTTGAATGAGCGTCGACCATTAAAAACATTTTGGTGGACATAAAAGTTTTGGATCAAGCTGATTTTTGTTTTTCCCTCATCTGGGCCTGTATGACCAAATCAACAGATTGGATGTCAAATAAACAGTACAGTGGGCCTAAGGAGGATTTTAATTGTGGATATCCAATCACTATTGTTTTCATGTGGTGTGGACAACCTGAGATTTATATCCCTCTAAGTTTTGGGATAAAGCCCTGAAATTATCTTTAAAAATGGATGAACGGAATGGATGAAACACATACATCATGGTAGGGCCCACAGAGCACCGACCACCATCCACGGGGCTGGTGGCAGGGAGAGTAGCCAATCCGTTTCCTGCTAACGGGGGCTCGAGGCACGTGTAACAGATCCAAGTCGCTCCCGATTATCGATCGGGAGAATGTAAGGAGGCCTAACCGCCTACTGGATGAGCAACTTGAATCTTACATGCGTGTTTCAATTTTCAATTCACGACGCGAGAGGCGCATGAGACTGGTGTGTTGGGAAGGGGAGCCCAATTCCTTTTGCCTCTATCGAGACAGGATCAAGCGTCGCAGGAGTGGTTTGATGATCAGAACCGTTCATGTCGTGGAAATTATTCCATTTGGGACATAATAAGAAACTACTGAGCGAAAAAAAGAGGTGTGGACAATATATAACAGTGAAAAGAACATTTTCAATTGATAGCATTCAACTCGAAAAAAAATAAACGGTCAGGTTCATCGCTGAAGCGTGACTATGGCTTAATGGCTTATTTATAGTGGTGAATGAACGGTTCAGATCATTGGACCATCTCAGCATGTGCCCCGGGGGTGGCGACATGCTATATCTGATTCGCAACAGATGCCAAAAGAACTCGACATAACGTTCGCCGCTGCCCGACTACCTCGCATAAGATCGTTCCAGCTGCCCGCTCGCACACGGAACCAAATCGGATTGCGTACTGAGTTACTCAGTACGCTCTTATCGTGCTGAGTAAATTCAGTTGAGCCCATCTTGAATGTATGTGGTCTATCCACGCCGTCCATCCGTTTCTCCATCTAATTTAAAGCGTTGAGCCCAAAATTGAAGCATATCCAAAGATCAAGTAGATCATACCACTGGAAACAGTGGGGATAATGATTTCCACCGTTGAAACCTTTTTAAGGCCCTACAGTGATGTTTATTTGTCATCCAACCTGTTCATAAGATCATGCAGACATGGATGTGAAGGGAAAACACAAATATAAGCTTGATCGAGAACTTCTGTGGCCCCCAAGCAATTTTCAACGGTAGACATTCAATTCAATGGTTTCCTGTGATGTGGTCCATTTGATTAGTGGATATGCTTCGTTTTTGGGCTAAGGCTCTAAAATTATCTGGAAAAATGGATCGACGGAGCGGATAAAATACATAAATCATAGTGGACCTCACATAGTTTACTCAGTACGCCAAGCGTAGTGAGTTACTCACTACGCAATCCGCTTACGCATCCTGCGGACCAACCTACAAAAAGGGAGATGAAAATGAAAATGAAAATGAAAATGAAAATACCAGTCGTCGGGGCAGGCATTGATGGCCTGATCGAAGTAGCCGTGGGCCCTTCCTTGGTCCCTTTGCGTCTCCCAAATCAGCTTCCCGTAAAGCGACAAAATCTCTCCATCTTCAGGGTTCGCCAAGATCGCCCTCCCGTAATACTCTTCCGCTCTTTCAAAATCTTTCTCCACCTTCTCACAAATACACATTAAGAACAAAATCAAATTCCCGCCAAAAAAGATGGAAAATGAAATCAAAATCCAAGCATCAGAATCCATGGAAATTCAGGAAAACACAACAAATCGATCTTAGAAAAGAAATCAAGAAATCGACAATGGAATTCGATCCGATTCCAAGAAAATCTACCTCGTGAAGGAACTTCCCGTAATTCCCCAGAAGGAGAGGATTCCCAGGGTTCGCTTTCAACATCTCCTCGTAATAAGCTCCGATTCCGTTCTGATCGCGGTTTCCGCCCCCATCGCCTCCTCTTCCACCGCCATTTCCACCACCGACCTTCCTTCCTTTCCCTATTCCACCGCCGGAAAATTCCAATTCCTCCATCAGAATCTCATTCTCCGGCAAAATCCCCGATATTCCAAGTTCCAAGCTCTTTTTCTTCAAAATCGAAGATCCTTTGTCCTCTTCTCCTTCCGTCTGCAGATCGACACTCTGTTCCGACAGAGCTTCGTCCTCAGCTATCCTGGCCGGGATCGAACGAGAAAATACTCGATTCAATCTTCGGAATCGGCTGTTTTCATATCGGATCAGATCGGTATCCGATAGCGTTCGTCTAAAATTCGTCGGGAACTGCCCTTTCTCTCTCGATTCGGAATGCAGGACGGAGCGAGGAGAAGCCGTGGAATTTCTGCCGGGAAACGAGATTCCGACCCCGGAATCGTGATCGGAAAGCGATCCTTTGGGAGAAACAATGACGACAGGTGCTTGGATCGGGCCAGAGCCGGTTCTTACCAGAATCGCTTTCATCTTGGATCGGAAGGAAAAATCCCAGAGAAAATGCTAGGACTGATAATAAGCGCTCTAGAGTTCGATGTGTTTTTATAGTCGTTCGCTCGCCGTTAGTTAACTGCAACGGCGTTACCGGATGGCGTTTGTGTTCTTGACACGTGTCTTGCTCCACGTGACTGAAGCGACTGGAAGAAGTATCGTGGCCATCCGTATTGGACGGACCCGACTTACGAGCTGAACCCTCACCCCGCGTACGTGGTGTCTAGACTCTATTGGGCCCACTGCAATGTATTTGCTTTGTCCACGCCGTCAGCTCAAAATCGAAGCATATCCAACGCTTAAGGTGGACCACACTACTTGAATGAGTGGGAGTGAACGCCTACCGTTGAAAACTTCTTGGGCTATGTCATGAGTGTTGACGTTGTCTTGCCGTTCTATGTCATGAGTGGAGGCGAAGATGATGAAGTCATTAGTGCCAGCGCCAGGTGACTCCTTCCGTTGGGATGGACCAGGATCGCCTGCGACAACTGTTTTACACAGCGTATTAAAATCTCGAGGTTTGTGGTGTCAACCATAGTATACATGTGAAATCCACTCGGCCCATCATGTGTAAATTCTTATGTGCACCGTACATTAAAAATTACGTTGGAAAAACGGGTAAAACATTCAATGAGCCGTACCAATGGAAACAATTAAATTAAGTACTAAACTCTCTAACTTCACACGGTATGGCCAGACGTCTTGAGTTTCGAATCATGCTGATTTATTTATCTTACCTTCATCCATGTGACCCACCCCTGATCAACGGGTTTGATGAAAGATAAACGCCATTGTAGCCCAACACAGAAACTTATGGTTCGCAGCCGATACTTGGCGTTCCTTTGATGTGAACCATTCGAGTTGTCTGTATCGCTGCTTTTTATTTATTTATTTACCAGGGGCTATCATCGAGCTGTGCAACGATGGGTCGAGTAGATGTAACAGACAATATGGTATGGGCCACGGAGCTGGGGTGTTTTACGCGCTGCGTAAAACGGGTGTTGCAGAGATTCACCGTCCAGTGGGGTTGGAACGCCATGGAGTTCGTACGTATTTGTACGGACGCGTGTAGGATTCGCAAAGTGCAATTAGTTCCTCTAATTGTTTCTCTTATTAAAAAGTTCTGATATAATACATTCAGCTGTATTGCAATAGGATACCCGGGCGCTTTAATCTTTGGATTCATAATAATCTTTTAACTTATCAGAACCGTTTATATGATGTCCATAAATCAGCCCCTTGATATCTTTACTTCCTCTTCTTTTTTTTCTTTTTTTTTTCTTTTTTTCTAGTAGGGACGGTTTACCTAATCGTTAAATAGTTGAACAGCTGAAACATGTGAATCTCGGAGTTCTTTTGGGTATTTCTTGTCCACGGTGTTGCCCATCATGTTAGAGGGTTTGGATCTGCAAGAAGAATCCGATACATCATCTAAAGTCGGGACGTATCTTGCTGCAATACATGAAGCACACGTGGAAAAAACAACCATGTCAGACAACTGATCTAGTGGTAGAATGAGGTCTTGGTATCGATCCCTAGTAGGGTGGCTAACAGTGAAGTGGGAACTGACGGTTAGGTGTACTAACAAGCAAACAAAAAAAAAAGAAAGAAAAGAAAAAAAAACCATGTCAGACATATCAGCGGTGCATAAAGTGTCTTCCACCGCAAAGATGGCCAAGTTCAGGCCCATCAACTCATCGTGCGATTTAACCATTTGATAAAGACGTCTGCTGGATGTTGAATTTTATTTGGGACGGCTCGTGAGAACCTATTAGGAAGTGGCATGTGTCATTGCACATAAATGTATAGTGTGCATAGGATATTTTAAGATATTATACTGGTATGAAACCACAGCTGGCACAAACCGGGATGGTTCACTTCAGTCAATGATGGGGCAGAGCCGATGTGTACAAAAGATTAAATGCAGTGGAGTAAAAAAGAGGAGAAAGAATGGTTAAAAAGAGACATGTTTAAAAGAGAGAATAATATAAAAAACTAACCAATAAACGAATTAACTACTATAACTATTGAATAAAGAAAGAGTTGATTCAAAGTTAACCAGCCATCCAGAAGATCGGTAAATAACAACTGGCCTAATAAAACAAGTCATCTCACACCACATCAAACAAATTATCTTTTCTCAAGGTATCTTTATTTTATCATAGAAATAATAATAATATAATAGCGATAATATTTAACAATAACTCAATAGGGGAAATTATATTCAAGTACATACTTTTGCCCAATACTAATTTTGGTGCTAACATTATCAATTCATCTTCCAGAAAAGTATCTTACAACTTCTCTCTATGTGATCGAAGCATTTTTTTTTTAGTTTCATTATTTTCACTAATAAAATCTTTTCTTATAGAAGGTAAGGAGTAACACAACACATCTTTGGAAAAATAACCCTATCCTCCAATGATAATATGATCTTCTTAATAATTATCTTGTGAGTGGTTAAATAGGTGATTGATATTCTTAGGTCTCAGTCATATACAACCGTAATCAATGTATATATTTATTTTGACACTTGGGGTTAAGTTGTTCAATTTAAATTGAGTCGTACAATCAATTCTAAGTACACGCCCATACATACCTCATGTGACAAAAACAAACTAGTGTCAACAGTAGAGTATATTAATAAATTATACTTCTGGCCTTTGAATCTGAAGTCCCTTTCAAAATCCAAACCGCTCATATGATAGAAATGGATTGTGTCTTGCCGCTGCTGGATGGAAATTGGTCTAGACAGGAGTTCTCTGGGCACCAGCATGATATGTGCATTTTATCCTCACCATTCATCAATTTTTTCTTATATTGTTTTAAGTTATGAGCCCAAAAATAAAGAAGATCCAAAGCTCAAGTTACTTACACCACCACCATGAGTATAAGTTCTTGCCTTGTGGTAGACTTTCAGGAGTTTCTACATGAGGTCTCGTACAACTATTTTATAGGAGGGAAAGCAGAAATAAGTTTTTAATGGTAGGCTGGAGCCTCATTTTTAGAATTAATATCTTAAAATGATTTGGAAAATAGATGAACAGCTTGGATATAACACATGTATCAATTCATATATCACAGTGTGCTCCACACAGCCCCTGCCTGGACTGATTTTGTACCGCCTGAGGCAGGACACAGTCTGCTTCTTCACATGATGGGTCTCAATTTGTACGGTGGATACAATTTTTACCAGGAAAAAAAAGAAAAGAAAAAAAGAAGGTATAAATTGGATCTCTTTTCGGCCTTTAATAATTCTGGCTCATTTCTTGCCTAACTTAAAAAGTAGTTTTGGACATCCCATCCAAGATGAGTCTCGTCACATAAACATCTTGGATTTTTGAAAAGCTTACAAATGCAAGCCTCGTCGTTTTCCAAGTCTCTTTGATAATTTAGATACAATCAATACAGCGGCTGTATCAGTTCTGAACTCTGATATGACCATTCCTTTTAACGGCTTATTCTAATCCATTAAGAAGATGGGCCGCAGCATGGTGATAATCTGACATGAAAATTAAGGTGATCCATTCATTGATTTAGATGTTGTGTCCTGCTTAACGAGTGGATTGACCTGATTTATGTGTCAAGTAGTGATTATCATTCATGTGATCCATTCATTGAACCATGTCCCTTTCACTACTGACATGCCAAAACACATGCCTAGGCCTAGTACATATATGTCTCACGTGCACTGAGACGCGGGTTGCTTTGGACCCCACTTTGGAAGTTTATGCGCTAAGAATTTAGGTGGATCTCAAGATCATGCTTGTGAGAAATCCAATGAGACGAAGTAGGTGAGAAAATAACTACCACTCAGAACATTTTTGAGCTTCTTGGTGATGTTTATTCCTATTGAGATGAACTGAAAATGCAAAAATATTAGCCTGACCCAAATCTTTAGTAGATCACCAGTGTTTCAGCAGTGGATATTCAGTCTTTCCCATCACGTGGCTCACTTGAGTTTTGGATCTATCTTATTTTGGACTCATGTCCTGATATGAAAAAACAGACAGGAAAAGTGAATTTCTCACTAGTGGACCACACCTAGCAATCTGCGTCAGGTGTGCAGCATGCATCAGACACATGGCCACTTCCATGTGCATACATGTGCATCCAATTTACTTTAAATCCATATAAAACCAAGTCTCTATTACAAGAGTAGGAAGATTCTTCTGAAGCGTCCTCTTTTTTTTTTTTTTTTTTTTTTTTTTTTTTTTTTTTTTGTCTATATAGTTGTGGTCCACATGATCCCACATAATGATTATAATCCTTTGTGAATTTTGTATATGGTGTACAGAGCAAGCGCCATGTGTGCTGCGAGTAAACGATGTGTGCGAGGCCAGCAAACCTCCCTGACAAAAAGATCTCCACAGGTTACCTGTGGGCCAGAAAGACCTTTGCTAGATCACACGTGTGTACAAGCATACTAATGCACATGCTACAACATGTGCCACCCTCTCACATTGGTATGAGTTCGGTTCCATTCATCAGATGTCTACTACCATTTATATGCTATTGCCCAAGAATCAGGTTGGTCCAGTGGTCAGGTGGCTGCATATTACAGCCTATTTAATTTGGGAGAGTTGATTTGGAACCTCTGGATTCAGAACCAGTGGATTTGAAACCCCTTGAATTTTGAAATCCTCCGGTTGTGTTTGGCTCTGTGGCACCATTGAATTTAATTACTAAATCAACTTTAATATCTCTAATTAGTAAAGGTATGTAATGTTAAACACAATGGTTGCAATAAGCTCGCTGAAATATATACTTTGCCCAAAAATAATGAAATTTCAAGTCTGGAATGGGCCAAAAGTACAAGATTAGGTCCGAGTGACTAACCAACAATTTTTAACCATTGATTTATATGGACAATGTTTAGCCAGTGTTGATCATCATATTGAAGTGATTATAATGGTACAATTGATAATTTAATTATTTGGAATATCATTAGTGGCCATGTGTCAAATAAATTAATAGTCTAGTAGCACATGTTACACATACAACTCATGAAAGGATTTTAGATGTAATCCAAGCTTTCACTTTAAATTTCAAACCCCATCTAAAACTCTCACCTACTTTATGATGCTAAACAAGCGTGGATTGGAAATCCCTCAAATCCTCCCAAGTCCACGGTGCCAAACAACTCCTTTAGGGCCTGTTTGAGCTCATGTTCTCACATGTAGTTACTTGTACACGCGTGTGGGCTTAGAAAAGCTCTTTTTAAAAATATTATTATGTTTTAGTGCAGTGCCATTCAAAAGTTTCTCAATTGCTGTCCCCACACCGTACATGAAACATATATAGTGATGAGGACCGTTGATCATCTGGTCCCACTACCCAAGCCATAATTGTAATGGTTAGACAATTATGATCGTCCATCGATCAAAGATCCAAACTATTGTGAGTTTTGATTGGGTTGCTGCTCCTTTTGTGCTAAGTGTCCAGTTTATGGCCCACTGATCAGACGGCTACTGAAGGATGTGTGGTGTGGCACAACTACATCGCCATCCACCTCTGACGTTCCTCATCACCGTGGACGGCGCCGTGGTCGCATTACAATTTAGAGATAATTTCGTGCGCACTCCACGAAACTCCACGCAGCGCGCATTTTAGCAGGATGGCTTTACGATGGGGCAATAGGACGCGAAAACTGGGTATTTTGCGTGCAACCACGTCTGGCCAAGAGAAATGCCATGCTATGAGGGCTTGAAGAGGCCATTCACTGTACATGGTGACCAAGGTTAGTGTGTGCACCGCCCATCCACGAACACATCGTACCAAAAATCAGCTTCGTCAGCCGAGCCGCACGCCTATCTCGAATATATATAGATTGCCTTTTCATTTCCTCCAGAGGAGAAGGGGCCTTTCCGAACTGGGAATATTCATGGAGGACCCCGGCTGATAAACGGTCCAGATTCGTATAAGGATGCCAGGTTGATACGTATGCTGAGAATCGACTCTTCAACCTGTCCATGCGCAAATAGCTTTGGTATTTCTAACAAGTCCAAACCCTGGCACGATACTATGGGCTAGTCATGTAATAAATAAAGCCAAAAGGAAGGTCGCTTTCTAATACAACGGCGATGAAGAAGCGCCCCAGGTTCCATCAATTCTACTTTACATGTTCGCTAACTCATGCATCTCTCCAAAACTGTGAACTGGGAGGTTTTCCTGTTAAACTTCTTGCTTTTGTTGAGAAGTGCGTTTTCTTGCTTTTGTTGAGAAATGCTCCCACATAACTATATATCCACCTAGCTGGCGTGTAAGGCCCACCATGGTGTTTCTACTCACCCTTCTAACAAGGTTGTCCTGTGATTAAAATGGGACACCCCAAAAGTCAAGTGGCACTTCCATAGAAAATTATCAACAACCACAAAAAAAAAAAAAAAAAAAAAAACCTTCATATCAGTATGTGAGCATATTTGCGTAATTTTTGAAGTATCTTATTTTCATGGTACGACAATTTTGTTGGATGGATGAGATATCATGCAACACCATAGTGGCCCCACAAGTCAACTTATCAGGCATATAACTAGTATGTGAGCATCTCTCTTTTTAATTCACTAGGTGGATATAAGCACATATGAAAGGATTTTAGTGAGACTTTTTTTTTTTTTTTTTGTTAGCTTGTTAGTACACCCACTGCCAGTTCACACTGTTAGCCACCCCTGCTAGGGAAACGATGCCAAGACCTCATTGTTGAAAGGAGGTATCTTTCACTCAGTCTACCACTTGAACTATGGATCTGGGTGTTAGTGAGACTTAGATTGCATGGTGAACACAACACCCATGTCCCTACTGTGTATATATGCCAAAACTTTGAGAGCCCCACCATGATATCTGTGTTTTATCATGCTGGCCAATCATTTTGCCAAATTATTTTAGGGCATGAACCTTAAGTGGACAACACTATATATAAGAAGCAGTGGGTATTGAATTCCTATTGGTGAAAACTTCTTGAGTGCCATAGGATTTTTTATTTTATTTTTTCATATATAAAATTATATTAATGTCTTCACTTCATCCATCCCTTTGTAACCTTATGAACAGTTTGGATAATAAATAAATGTCATGGTGGGCCCTATTAAAGTTTCAATGGTGGGCATCATTATCCTCCAGTGCTTCTTTTGGTGGTCCATTTAAGTTTTTGATTTGTTTTATTTTGTTCGCTAATACCTAAATCAGAGTTTTTCCTTCTCTTCTCTCTTATTTATAATAAAGCAGCCGTGCACACCACTCATTCTAACACCTAAAATGATAAAATAAATAGGCAGTGGTTGGGCCCCACAGTTTTTGCCAAATTTATACAGCCCTGAAGTCTGTGTGTTCTACACCACACAATCCAAGTCTTTTGTCTTTTTTTGGTGCTGTCCAGGCTCAAACAAAAGAGTCTTGCATCAAGTTGGTGGCTAGCTAGAAACCTGCCCGAACTTTCATCATGGATAGTGACCTTTCCAACCAAAGCCTTGATAGAGGGGAGTGGCATAACGCATTCGTATATCCTACTTCAGCTTATGGGAAATTTACGACTGTGGTCCCCACCTTTTATCCAGTGGTTTTTACGAAGCAATACAAACTTACCATATGCAGTTGGACCTCCTCGTACGGACACTGAATTTGAGGACGAAAAAACTCCCGCCTTCCTCTGGCTGGCGTGCAGAGACGAGCGCTGACGGACGGTCCGGCGTGGGGAACGCAGGTGGGGCTCACTGTGATGTTTGTGAGAAATCCTCTCCGTCTAAGTTCATTCACAGGGTTACAAAGACCTGGATGAAGAGGAAAAACAAATTTCATAATGACCCAAAACTTCTGTAACCCCTGAAAGGGTTTCAATGGTAGACGTTCAATTTCCCACTGCCTTTTACAGTGTGGTCCACTTGATAGCTAGATTGTCTTATTTTTCACATCAAGCCTTAATACAAGTTCGCCAAATAGATGGACGGTTTGGATATAACACATACCTCATAATGGGACCCACAAAAATTGGTAGGGATTACAAGGAAGAAAAAGAAGAAGAAAAAAAAATATATATGCTAGCTAGTTGGGGTCGACCGGGTTGGGACCCGGTCAACCGGGTCAGAGAAAAAAACCACGGTCAGCAAGTTGGGGTCGACCTAGTTAGGACCCAGTCGACCGGGTCAGAGCTTGGCCTATCGCTACGGATTATAACCGTAGCCATAGCAGTAGTGCTATGCACTTTTTTCTCTTTTTTATTTTTATTTTTATTATTTTTTTATTTTTTACATGGAGAACATTTTCCCCTTTACATTTTTCTATAATACATAATTATGTAAATATGTATATATAAGTATATAAAAATATTTTTTTATCTTTTAATTCATTTATTTGTCTATTTATTTAACAAGCATATCTCCTAAACTAGAATGATTTACTTAACTTACCATATATGATTTTGGGGTAGGAGAAGCTAATTTAGCCAACCAACCTATTTATTTTCCAAGATTCCATCGGGTCGATGGTCAAAAATCTATTTCATTCAGCTCGTGATCAATTTCAATCAACATCGATGGTTCGGGATGATGCTCAACCCTAACCCAACCCATGGTTCCTATACTTAAACCTTGACCCAACCCAACCCAATCTTGGGTTGGGAATTCTCAACCCAAGCCCAATCCAAGAGGGTTCGACGGGTTGATTGGGTTGGTGAGGTGTATATGTGCTAATATTTTCGTTATTACATTAGTTTATTATATTTCAATAAGACTTATTTTTTGTATCTATGATTTTATTAATTATATACGTGATTATTCATTATAAAGAACTTCATTTTTTTCTTTAAAAAACCAAGCTAAAATATAGGACTACTCCTTTAAAAAGTCATGTAGCACAACACGCAATCTATTTGGGAGAGAGAAATCCGACATATCTTGTTAGCATGAGTCCTTGGAAATGACGTGGACAAATGAGACCCAACATCACTAGTGTACTTTCTACACAAACAATCCACACTCAATTATAATTTATAAGTAACTAATATATTGATCGGGTTCGGGTTGGGTTGGGTTGGGTCGGGCAACCTCAGACCTCAACCCAAGCCCAACCTAAGTTTTATCGGGTTGGTGTTTGTATAGCCCAAGCTTGAGATCGGACCCGATATATCCTACCCGAGCCTAACCCAATGTCGGGTCGGTCAGGTTAAACCAGCCCAACTTTCAGTCGTACATGAAATTGAGCGAGGCAAACATGAAAATGAGCCATTTTTCTAGTTTGCCTCGCCGTTTTTTCTTGCTTGCCCCGTCGATTTTCTAGTTTGCCCCGCCGTTTTTCATGCTTGCCCCGCCGATTTTCTAGTTTGCCCCGCCGTTTTTCTTGCTTGCCCCGCCGATTTTCTAGTTTGCCCCACCGTTTTTCATGCTTGCCCCGCCGATTTTCTAGTTTGCCCCGCCATTTTTCATGCTTGCCCCGCCGATTTTCTAGTTTGCCCCGCCGTTTTTTCTTGCTTGCCTCGCCGATTTTCTAGTTTGCCCCGCCGTTTTTTTAGTTTGCCCTGCCATTTTTCATGCTTGCCTCGCCGATTTTCTAGTTTGCCCCACCGATTTTCTAGTTTGCCCCACCGTTTTCTAGTTTGCCTCGCCGATTTTCTAGGCTACGGATATGGCTACGGTTATAATCCGTAGCTATATCCACACCGTCCATCGATTTGGCGAGCTCATATTAAGCTTGAGACGTAAAATAAGACAGATCTAACTATCAAGTGTGGGCCCTACAAAATTTTTAACGGTGAAAATCAGTTTTCCCGCTGCTCTTTGTGGTGTGGTCCATTTGATCTAGATATGATTTTTTTTTTTGGATAATGCTCTGAAATGATCTCTAAATATGGATGAACGTTGTGGATATAATAAATACATAGTTGTGGGGCCATGTAACTTTGATCTCTTTTGAGCCGTTCATACAACTCTTGGCTAGAGGAGCGTCAGCGCTCGTCTTCGAAAGGGAGGGGTATTTTCATCCTCAAATTCGTTGTCCGTACGTGCAGGTCTAAGTTGCAAACCAAGGTTTGTCTTCTTTCATAAAAAACAGCTGGATAAAAGGTAGGGTCCACATCCTAAATTTCTCTTCCTGTAATGTGGTACACTTGAGATTTGGATATACCTTGTTTTTGGTCTCATACTATAAAATGATCTGGAAAAATATATGGACGACATGGATGAAAAGCCTACATCATGGTGGGGCCCACGGACCACCGACTGTCCGCCATTAGCTGGTGGCAGGGGGAGTACCGAATCCGTTTCTGTCAAAAGGAGGGGTATTTTCGTCCTGAAATTCTGACTCCGTACGAGGAGGTCCACTGCTCTAAGTTTAGGAGATATGCTTGTTAAATAAATAGACAAAGAAATGAATTAAAAGATAGAAAAATATTTTTATATACTTATATATACATATTTACATAATTATGTATTAAAGAAAAATGTAAGGGGGAAAACATTCTCCTTGTAAAAAATAAAAATAAATAAAAATAAAATTAAAAAAGAGAAAAAAATACACATAGTACTACAGTTTTGGCTAAGGTTATAATCCATAGCGATAGACCCGACTCTGACCCGGTCGACCGGGTCCTATCCCGGTCGACCCCAACTCGCTGGATACATTTTTTTTTTCCTGTTGTGATTCCCACCGATTTTTGTGGGTCCCATTATGAGGTATGTGTTATATCCAAACCGTCCATCTATTTGGCGAACTCGAATTAAGGCTGAGGTGGTGAAAAATAAGACAGATCTAGCTATCAAGTGGATTACACTGTAAAAGGCAGTGAGAAATTGAACGTCTACCATTGAAACCCTTTCAGGGGTCACAGAAGTTTGGATCATTATGAAATTTGTTTTTCCTCTTCATCCAGGTCTTTGTGACCCTATGAATGAACATAGACGGGGAGGATTTCTCACAAACATCACAGTGGGCTCCACTTGAGTTTCTAATGGTTGACGCTCACTCAACACTGTTTCCTGTAATGTAGTACACTTGAGATTTAGATATACCTCATTTTTGGTCTCATAACATAAAATGATCTGGAAAAATATATGGATGGCATGGATGAAAAGTATACATCATGGCGGGGTCCATAGACCACCGACCGTCCGCCATTAGCCGTGACAGGGGGAGTACCGAATCCGTTTCCGCCAAAAGGAGGGGTAATTTCGTCTTGAAATTCCGACTCCGTACGAGGAGGTCCAAGTGCGTATGTTAAGTTTATATTGTTTCAAGAATATCCAACGGATAAAAGGTGGGGTCCACAGTCATAAATTTCTCTCAGCTTATTCCTGTAGTCAGAAGTTGTGTGGGGTCCACAGACATGGCTGACAAATCCACTCCATGCATCAGTATTGCAAGACCTCAATAGCAGAGAAATCTAAAAACCAGGCAAATCTAAAACTCATGTGGGCCACACCACAAGAAAAAGCAAAGATTGAACGTCCACCATTGGAAACTTTGCGGGGCCACAGAAGTTTTACATCAGGATGATATTTGTGACTATAGTTTATCCGAGTGGCAATAACCTTATGAACAGTCTGGATAGCATATAAACTTCATGGTCAACGTCACTAACGTTTTAACTGTGGACGTTTTCGTTCCCGTGTTAGTAGCCTAGTAAGGTTTTAATGTTAGAAATTGATGTTTGGATATACACCGAAAAATATAAAAAATAAATGTACGAAAAATTATTTCACTAGGCTGAATCATGTATAAAATACGCTGTCCTTAAAGCGTGATTCGCCCCCCTTATCAACTGTTGATAGGATATAGGAGAATTGCTTCCGGGATAAGACAAGCCTTATCTGGATCCAGCGTGCAACAATCACTATGGGTCCACTATGGAACGGTTTAACGCAGTGCAAAGTGCAAAGTGCAAAGTGCGTCATCTAGCACCACTACAGCCACACTGCCTCACTTCCCACGCCCTCGCCCTCGCCCGTGCCCGTACCCGAGCCCGAGCGCGCGTGTGCGTGCGTTCCAATGCTACGCACTGGAACATGCAACCCGAGTATCACCTAATCCAAAAACTCTAAGTAAGAATACTCTTCATAAGATCTCATATAAACCACAAAACTTTTTTTCACATTTCTGATGTGGGACAAATCACACACATCGCACTTTTGAATTTAAAATTTCAAAAAGCGTTTTGACGGAAAATTCTTGAAATTTTGAAATTTTGAATTTGGATTTTTCAAAAAATCACTGATTTTCAACAATCCCCTACTGGTTTTTTTAAAACAATGAAAACTCTGCCAGAATAATAATAGTTATTATGCATAAAGAAAGATATCTTGCGATTTGAATCTTTTCTTAGTGTAAGTATTTTAAAGTTATTTCGAAATTTCTGGTTACCGCAACATTGAACCAATTATTCCTATATAATATAACCGAAAATACCGCACACATAATAGCTCCTGCGTTACGTGTTCCTTCATAATCTCCCTTAGCACTTTTAATGGTCATGTGCTTATCCTGTTTTATGAACGATCTCGAGATAACTCTAACTCTCATGAGAAGCAGCACCACTTCTACGTTCATATAGGTGAAATCCTTCCAGTGTTTCCGTTAAAACACTTGTCTTGTTTGACTGGACTTCATTAAGAGTTTAATACTCATCCCTCTTTTATAACGGCAACACTATTATCCTAGATGAGGTAATTTAATTTTATTTAGTGCTGAAACTTTTCACTTATCAGTGAATTGTTGTTATCTATTAAACCCAATATTTAGAGATTTTTTAATTTTAGGTTGGGTTTCTTTCACTGGTGAAACTTTGAGCATAGAGTTTCAACCTCATCCCTCTAGATGTTGTCCTTACTACCTCTCTCGCCAGAAGTTTAGTAAAAGGATCAGCCAAGTTATTACTCGACTTTACATATGAAATCGTAATGATTTCATTTTGAATCAATTGCCTTATATAGCCATGTCTCAAACTTATGTATCTGGACTTTCATTATAGGTACCGCTATAGGCTCTTGCTAGAGCGGCTTCACTATTACAATGAAGTGAAACAGTTGGTATAGGCTTCGCATAAAATGGAATTTCTTATAAAAGATCCCTTAATCACTCAGCCTCTTGCCTTGTGTAACAGCTAAAGCTATGAATTCAGATTCCATAGTTGAGTGCGTTATGCAAGTTTGTTTCTTGCACCCCCAAGATACAGCTGCACCTCCTAGGGTGAATATTTACCTTGTAGTGGACTTGTTGTCCCCTGCACTCCCTACACTCGATATTTAACTTGCATTGGTATATCCTTCCAATACTGCTGAAAATTCTGAGTAAAATAGCCCTAGTTCTTTGGTTTCTTTAAGATAACCTAGAACTCTACTTATTACTTTACAGTGTTCAACACTTGGATTACTCGTAAATCTTCTTAGTTTACTCATAGCGTATGCTATATCCGGTCTCGTGCCTTGCATCGCATACATAAGATTACCTATAATACTAGCATATTCTAGTTGTGCAACTGCTATTTCACTATTTTCTTTTAACTTGATACTTGGATCAAACGGGATTTTTGCCTCTTTAATTTTCAAGTGATTAAACTTGTTTATTATTTTCTCAATATAATGAGACTGGCATACTGCGAAACCTCCACTATGTTTTTTAATTTTGATACCTAACATGGTATCCACTTGTCCAAGATCCTTCATTTGGAAAATTGAAGAAAGATTTTTTTTTTTGTTTCAGTTACACTTTTCATTTTATTACTGATTATTAACATATCATTTACATACAAGCATATGATTACAACATAATCATTACACACTTTTGAATATATGCGTTTATCAGCAATATTATGTTTAAAACCATAAGACAGAACTTTAGAATCAAATTTATCATATCATTGTTTTGGTGCTTACTTTAATTCATTTCCTGGTAGAACAAACCTTTCTGGTTGCTCCATGTATACCTTCTCATTGAGATCACCATTCCTAAATGTTGTCTTCACGTCCATTTGATGGATATGAAGATGATGTATGGATGCTAAAGCGAATAAGATCCTAATCGATGTTATTCGAGCTACTGGTAAATAAGTGTCAAAATAATCGATTCATTCTTTCTGTCGAAAACGCTTAGCAACTAACCTTGCCTTCAAGGTTTGAATTGTACCATCTGTGTGATATTTTTTCTTAAATACCCACTTACAACCTATTGATTTAGAATCTGGAGGTAGATCTACCAATTCTTATGTTTGGTTAGATATTATGGAATTCATTTCATCATTAATGAATTCTTTCCAAAAAGCGGAGTCTCTTGAAATCATAGCTTCACTAAAGGTTTTAGGTTTATCTTCTATAGTTAAAACCATAGGTAATTTCCTAATGACATTATCTCTATCACCCTCAACTAGATGAAAAGAGAGTCGCTGAGAGTCTATTTGATCAGGATCAAGACTCTTTCTACTCTTGTTATTTGACTCTTACAAGATTCATTAGGAGTTTTTTCTTCGATTTGTGTTTCTTTTATAGTTCATTAGGAGATTGAATCTTAGCATTCTTTTTCTCTGTGAATACAGAATTCTCAAAGAACTCTACATCTCTAGACTCTATGATTACATTGGAGTCTAAGTCTAGAAGTCTATAGGTCTTACTATATTGTGTATATCCTACAAAGACGCACTTGATAGTTCTTGGTCCTAACTTAGTTCTTTTAGGTTCTGGAGTTCTACAGTATGCAAGACACCCCCACACTCTAAGATACCCTATATTGGGTTTTCTTCCTTTCCATATTTTCTATGGAGATGTCTTGGTTTTCTTAAATGGAATTCGGTTTAAAACATGACATGCAGCTAACAATGCTTCTCCCTATAGGTTTAATGGCAACTGTGCTTGTATTAGTATTGAGTTGACCATTTATACTAATGTCCTATTTTTTCTCTCTGCTACACCATTTTGTTGTGGTGTATAAGGTGTTGTGCACTGATGTATTATGACGTGTTCTTCACAATAGTTAGAAAATTCATTAGAGAAATATTCTCTTCCTCGGTCACTACGAAGGATTTTAATATTTTTAACTAATTGATTTTCTACTTCAGATTTATAGATCTTGAATGCATTAAATGCCTCATCTTTCGATTTTAACAGATATACATATACATATCTTGAACAATCATCTATAAACATTATAAAGTACATTTTACCTCCACGGGTAAGAAAGTCATTTAGTTCACATATGTCAGTATGCACTAGGTCTAATATTTGAGATGATCTCTCAATGCTAGGGAACGGTTCTTAATTATTTTAGACTGTATGCATACTTCACATTTATCTTTGTCACTATCATTATATGATATTAGGCCGTTCTTAGCCATGAGTTTTATGGTACTGTAGCCAATATGGGCTAGTTTACCATGTCATACCGTTACAGACTCAATCATGTAAGTACAAGAATTTTTTTCATTCAGAGATAATTTGATCATCCTATTACAAGCATATCCCTTACCCACAAAGTTTCCATTCTTGAACAAGATCAGCTTACCCGATTCAAACATAACCCTAATCACAGGTTTGCTTAAGAGATCCATTGAGATAAGATTCCTCCTTATGTCTAGGACATGCAGTACGTTGGTCATGATTACCTTCTTTCCAGAGGTAAAGAGTAATTCCACGGTTCCTTTACCTGAAACTTCATTCGTCCTTCATTTCCAATTTGAACCTCTTGATCATTGGTCTCGTCTTCATAGGTTTTGAAGGCAGATTGATCATTGCATACATGGACTGTGGCACCTGTATCATACCACTAACCAGGAATTTTCTCTTGAACTAGGTTCACTTCTGTGACCATGGCTACGATTTCATTGTCTACTGCATTAGCCTCTTTCTTAGACTTTTTTCGGTCCCTAAAGACTCACGCAAAATGTCCGGTCTTGCTGCAGACATAGCAAACTCTCTTAGGTTTGCCGTTTTTCTTCTTTTGAGTTTTCTTGAATTTCCCTTGATCTTTGTTAGGTTTAAGGGAATCAGCTTTCTCATAGGTATTATTATGGGATGACTATTCTACTGCGTTCACCTTGGATGAGGATGTACCATAAATGTCATCATTTTTGTCTCGGTTACGGAATTCTTCTTCAATTCGAAGATGCTTTTAGATTTGTTCCAGGGTGAATTCTTCGGATTTATACAATAGTTTCTTCCTATAGTCTTTCCAGCTTGGAGGCAATTTTGCGATTATAGATCTGACTTGAAAGGATTCAAGAAGATCAATTTTTATAGATTTAATTTTATTTATAATAAGCTGCAGTTCTTGGATCTGGGCAAGCAGCGGTAGATTGTCTACTATTGTGAAGTTGAAATACTTTGCAATTAAAATTTTTTGTATACCTTCCTCTTCAGCCTTATACTTTTATTCCAGCGCGCTTCAAATTTCTTTTGCTGATGTGGTCCTCATGTACAAATCAACCGATTAGAGAGAGCATTGAGGATGGGCTGTGACACAGTAGTTCATCTTCTTGTCGCTTGATCCTATCAGCAACCTGTTCTGGAGTGTCAGTATCCTTTAGTTCAAGCAGAGGCTGGAGAGTCGGGTCCAGAATGTAGAAGATCTTCAGAGCAGTCAGCAGGACTTTCATCTTGTCCTGCCATCTAGTGAAATTTGAACCATCGAATCGGTCCAATCGGATCAGATCCTGGTTCATCAGTTTGACTGATGCAATACTTTTGGTGTCCATGGAATCACACTTTAAGATTGTTAGAAATTGATGTTTGGATACACTGAAAAATATAAAAAATAAATGTACGAAAAATTATTTCACTAGGTTGAATCACGTATAAAATACGCTGTCCTTAAAGCGTGATTTGCCCCCTTATCAACTGTTGATGGGTTACAGGCGAATTGCTTCCAGGATAAGACAAGCCTTATCTGGATCCAGCGTGCAGTAATCACGATGGGTCCAATATGGAATAGTTTTAACGCAGCAGATCTATTCTGACAGACTTAGACATCAGAGATGTTCACAGTATTCTACAATGAAGATTTGGATTGTATCTGATTTAATGGGAGAGATAGTGTGCTGAGATGATGAAATCGGACTGGAATGGTCCAGTGCAAAGTACGTCATCTAATGCCACTACAGCCACATTGCCTCACTGGCCACGCCCTCGCCCGTGCCCGAGCCCGAGCCGAGCTCGAGCGCGAGTTCGCGTGCGTGTGCGTGTGTTCCAGTGCTACGCACTGGAACATGCAACCCGAGTATCACCTCCTCCAAAAACTCTAAGTAAGAATACTCTTCACAAGATCTCATATAATCCACAAAACTGTTCTTCACGTTTCTGATGTGGGACAAAGCGCACACACCGCACTTTTGAATTCAAAATTTCAAAAAGCGTTTTGGCAAAAAATTCTCGAAATTTCAAAAATTCGAATTTTCATTTATAAAAAAACCACTGATTTTCAACAATTAATAGTGGAAGGTTTCGTTCCCATGGTAGTAGCCTGGATCTACCTTGAATCGGCCATTTTGCAGTTTTGGGAAAGTTTATGGCCTTTGTATATATCTTGGGTCGGTCCTAATATGAAGATCGGGTCAACCCATGTAAATTCGATACTAATATTACCGACATTGCTATGTGGTCCTGCAATGATTTACGTGTTTTATACAGGGCACGGATTAGATACTGATAAGGTTAGTTGCGAAATTGCTACTGAAGTGACATTAGCAAACTCTGTAGACCCCACCATGATGCATGTGTTATTTCATACCGTCCATCCATTGGAGAGATCAGTTTATGGCATGAGAAAAAGAATGAGATAGATCTAAAGTTCAAGTAGACCCCACCATAGAAAACATTGGGGACAATGACATCCACCAGTCAAAACTTCTTAGGGGCCATAGAAGTGTCCGATTGAGCTGAGATATATATAAATATATATATATATATATATATATATATATATATATATATATATATATATATATATATTCACTTTATCTATCACTATGTTAACTTATGAATAGGTTGGATCTAAAAAATACATCATGATGGGCCCTATAAATGTTTCAACAGTGGGTATAACTGATTCCACCATTTTCTATGGTGAGTCAGCTTGAACTTTAGATCAATCTCATTCTTTTTCTCATGCCATAAAACTATCCCTACGAATGGTTGGACGGTATGGATACCATGCATGCATCATGGTGAGGTCCACATAGCTTGGTGACGTCACTTCAGTAGTGATTTGGCTACTGACCTTGTCAGTATGGTAGGAAGTGGATTGCCTGGTGCCACGCACACCAATCTTGGCGGTGTAAGAAGATTAATATTTTATAAGATAATTAATGATATATTTACAAGACCCGCCGCCATGATGTATGAAGGGTAAAAGAAAATATGAGATTGATCCAGAACTTCTGTGACCCTCAAGATGTTTAATCCCCACTATTTTATGCAGTGTGGCCCAC
Organism: Magnolia officinalis; assembly: GCA_021015155.1. Taxonomy (NCBI): domain Eukaryota; kingdom Viridiplantae; phylum Streptophyta; class Magnoliopsida; order Magnoliales; family Magnoliaceae; genus Magnolia; species Magnolia officinalis. The sequence continues at coordinate 130,884,889 of JAJHSJ010000001.1, read as the reverse complement.
TTGAGCTTTGACCTGTCTCATTTTTGGTTGCAACATTTACAATGATCTTTCCAAATGGACAGACGGTTTAGATATAATACATACCTCATGGCTGGGCCCATATAACTTGGTGACGTCAACACACCACCAATGTCGGTGATGTGTGACACAGCAGGCATTCCGCATACCACCGGGCAGATCCAAATATCAATGGAAACGGATTGGCTACTCCCCTGCCATCAGCCCCGTGGCTGATGGTCGGTGCTATGTGGGCCCCACAATGATGTATATGTTTCATCCATTACATTCATCCATTTTTACAGATCATTTTAGAGCTTCATACAAAAAATTAGAGGGATGTAAATCTTAGGTGGACCACACCACAGGAAAACAATAGTGATTGGATATCTACCATTACAATCCTCCTAAGGCCCACTGTACTGCTTATTTGACATCCAATCTGTTGATTAGGTCATACAGGCCCAGATTAAGGGAAAAAACAAATACTAGATTGATCCAAAACTTTCATGGCCCCCAAAATGTTTTTAATGGTCGACACTCATTCAACACTGTTTCCTGTAATGTGGTCCAATTGAGATTTTGACATACCTCTTTTTCGATATCATACTATAAAATAATCTGGAAAACTAGATAGACGGAATGGATGATATACATACATCATGGTGGGACCCACAGAACACCGACCACCCAGCCATTGGCTGGTGGCAGGGAGAGTGGCCAATCCGTTTCCAATATCATTCAATGCCCTCGAGGAGTTAGATGTGCATTCGCTCGCATGATGGGATGGGTGATTGTTGGGCCACAGGTGTCATCAGGGAGCACTTATTGAAAATCCGAACCATTCATCAGCTACAGAACGCTCTGATGATTCACTCTTCAAAATATAAAAATGGTTTACTAATCAAACAGCAACAATTTTATAGTAAACAAATAGATAAAATGATCAGCAATCCTTGTAATAAACACGTGTGACTTACCTGATGAGAAATATCATTCCAATAAACATGATGGATGAACCAGATATAGCGTACGTATGCCACGTTATCACCTGTACTGCAACCGGCCCATGAGCGCAGTTGCATTCCCGGTGCTTCTTTTTCAAAAGAACCGCACGAGAGGACCTCGGGAGAAACGGATTGGCCATCCAAAATCCTTGCGCAGGAAAGCCTTTCGCAGGAAATCCGCGTCCACTCCCCTGCCACCAGCCCGGCGGCTGGTGGTCGGTGCTCCGTGGCCCCACAGATTCATCCATTTCTAGAGATCATTTTAGGGCTTTATTTAAAAAATGAGAGGGATATAAATCTCAGTTGGACCACGCCACGGGAAAGCGATAGTGATTGCATATCCACCCTTACAAATCCTTTTAAAGCCCATTAGACTGTTTATTTGACATCCAATCTGTTGATTAGGTCATACAGACTTAGATGAAGGGAAAAAAACAAAAACCAGCTTGATCCAAAACTTCTATGGCCCGAAAATGTTTTTAATGGTCTTCACTCATTCAACATTGTTTCCTATAACGTGGTCTATTTGAGATTGGGATATACCGTATTTCTAGTTTCATACCATAAAATGATCCGCAAAAATGCATGGACGGCATGGATGAAACACATACATCATGGCGGGGCCCACAGAGCACCGACCATCAGCCATTGGCTGGTGGCAGGGGAGTAGCCCATCCGTTTCCGGCCGGCACGTAAGCTAACCGAGACCCGCGTGGATGAAAATTTCATGTGATCCAACCCGTCCATCAGGTACGCCACGCTGCCTCATGCTAACCCTCGAATCAAATTACGATGATGATTCAAAACTCAGATAGCTCGTACCAAAGGAAACAGTTGGGATGGGACGCGTACACCGTTAATTTTGTGTAAGTATCCAACGTAGTGTGCATAGGACATCCAGTCCACTCATCTGATGTGAATCATAAGGATGGAAATAATACTAAAAAAATCATATTATTCCAAAATTCAAATGGGCCATGATAGGATAATTCTGAAGTTTTTAATAAATTTAAATTGCGTGCGTTGAATAAGCCTATTTTTGGATCAAGGTCAAAAAAGCAATGGTATACCTGATGGACGGATTAGATTTTATGCACGTTCTATGCTTTCCCCACGCGGAGAGAGCCATTCCCGTGAGATACGCGAGAGTTCTACTTTTTTAAAGCCCGAGAACTTTTGGGAGAGCCATCATTAATACATGCACTCCTCTGCCCGCTGGGTGGAATTTCACCGCCTATACTCGAACCCTTGACCGGGTGTTCAAATTCCTGAGGGTATACCACCGGAACAAGAGTAAGGATCCTTGATATACTGGGGAGTGTATGTACTCGGCCAAGGATACCTTGATACTTACATTATTCTGTCCGGAAGAATAGAAACACGACTGCAAACGGAACCGGGAGCCCGCACATGGCGCCGGGGAAATGGGCGAATAGGAATCGGGAAGGGGCGCAGATTGGATACTGACAATGCCAGTAGCCAAATCCCTACTGAAGTGACGTCATCAAGCTATGTTTACCTCACCATGATGGATGTGTTGTATCCACACCGTCTAACCATTTTTAGAGATCGTTTTATTGCATTACAAAGAGGATCATATGGATCTAAAGTTCAATTGGACCCCACCATAAAAATAGTTGGGACAGTGACATCAACTGCTCAAAACTTCTTAGGGGCGACAGTACTTTCCGATGAAGCTTATATTTTTGTTTTCACTTCATCTATTTTTATGTTAACTTATGAATATGATGGATCTCAAAAATACATCACTATGGGCCCTATAATGTTTCAACAGTATGTGTGACGGCTCCCACAGTTTTCTATGGTGGTCCACTTGAAATTTAGATCTATCTCGTTCTCTTTGTAATGCCATGAAACGATCTCTAAAAATAGTGGGACGATCTCTAAAAATGATGGGACGGTATGGATACAACACACGCATCATGGTGGGGTTCACAGAGCTTGGTGATGTCACTTCACCAGCAATTTGGCTACTGACCTTGTCAGTATCCGTTCCGCGCCGGGCGGGAATGCATTCACAGGAAATCCGCGTATATAAATATCAAGGTGGAGCCCAAGAAAGTTTCAACAATAGGTTTTTCTTTCCCCAATTTTTTCTCTCGTGTGGCTCACTTTAATTTTGGATCGACAGCCGATTTTCTTAAAATGAGCTCACCAAACGGATGAGCATAGTATATTTCCCAAAAACATAGTGGTGGGCCCCACCCAGTAAAATCCGTGTCCTCTCTTGTATGTCCAAAGCGAAGCTATTGACATGAAGTCATGTATCAGTGATCCAGACGGTGGATACGATGGGCCTCATGGTTGATTAGGATATCCAAAAAATCCACTCAAACAGTAGAAATATTTGGGCCCTTTGATCATTTAAAGTCTTCTCCTTTAAAGTTTGTATTGTGGGCCATTGACAAAATCTCCCAATCTCGAACGTATTTGAATATTGCCCATCTAAGTGGAAGCCTATCATACAAAATGGTTTAAGTTACTGCAAATTGTCCCGGATCCAATGTCTACATTTCGACGTTGATGCATATTTACGCCCTGGACGTGGATTAGCTATTTACAGGTTAAGTAGTGAGCCTAAACTGAAGAATGAGTCAGATCCACAGCTTTTGTTCATCGCAAAAAACAATTGGGAGAGTGATGCCGTCAATTGAAACCTTCCAACGTCCATTATGATGCTTATTTGAGATCTAACCTATTGCTAAGTTATCATAGACACAAACAAAATAAAAACACAAATATCAGCGCTTGATTGAAAATTATTGTAGCCCTTAAATGGTTTTAATGGTAGGCATTCAATCCCCACTATTTGTTGCGGTGGAGTCCACATGGAGCTTTGAATTTGATTTATTCCTTGGCTAATACCCTAAAATGATCTCTCCAAATAAATAATTAGTGTAATACAACAAATACTTCACGGTGTAGCTTACATAATTTGGTGACATCACTTTAATATTAAGCCTCACTACTCGGCCAGTCAGTAGTTAATCCACGTATTTGGATGGGCACAGATCAACTACTACTAATTAGTAGAGTAGCGAGCCTTGCTGGGCAATCTTGACCCGATCCAATGGATCCGACCAGATCTGAACCGATCCGACGGCCTATATCGGTGCGGATCGAGTAGGACAGTTTAGATCCAAAAGGTTGTCGGGTCGGGTTCGAATCCCTACCTACTCGGACCGATCCGATCCGATTGGATCCGATCTGATCCGATCCGACCCGGTCCGGAGCGGATAAACCACATATGCATTTTTACGGTGGGCCCCAACAGAGTCTACTCTATGCCAAAAGCAGAAGCGGATTTGGATTTGTTGGTGTACCACACACCAGCTATATAGCTGTTGTAGGTACGTGTCGTGTGCGAAAACGTACGGGCGGAGACATTGTCTACTTCCCCTGGTTGGTGCTCTGTGGGCCCCACCATGATGTATGTGTTTCATCCATTCCGTTCATCCATTTTACAGATCATTTTAGGGCTTTATACTAAAAAAAAAAGAAAAAAGATAAGGATACAAATCTCAGGTGGACCACACCACAGGAAAACAATAATGATTGGATATCCACGATTATAATCCTCCGAAAGCCCATTGTACTGTTCATTTAACATCTTATTTGTTGATTAGGTCATAAGGACCCAGATTAAGGGAAACAATAAATATATGGCCTCCAAAATGTTTTTAATGATTAACGTTCATTAAACACTGTTTCCTATAACATGGTCTACCTGAGATTTTGATATACCTCTTTTTTTCTTTTTTTCTTTTTTTCATAACATAAAATGATCTATAAAAATAGATGGAGGGCATGGATGAAACACATACATCATGGTGGGGCCCACAAAGCAGCCATTGGCTGGTGGCAGGGGAGTAGCCAATTTACAAGCGTCTGACGCTCCAAGAGCTCGAGTTGTACGAACGGTTTAAAGAAGATCAAAGTTATATGGGCCCCACCGTGATGTATTTATTATATTATACCGTTCATATATTTTTAGAGATCATTATAGAGCATCATCCAAAAAATAAATAATATCCAAAGATAATTTGGACCACACCACAAATAGCAGCAGAGAATGATTTTCACTGTTAAGCAATTCGTGTGGTCCACGTGATGGTTAGATCTGTCCTATTTTTCGTCTCAAGACTTAATATGAGCTTGCCAAATGAATGGACAGTTTAGATATAATACATACCCCATGATCAGACCCATAGAACTCACTAACGTCGATGCAGATGTCACCCAATGCAAGCTGTGCTTGCGTGAAAAGCAAGCCACTGCTGTGTCGTGCTGTGCACGTCAACGGTTCAGAAAAAACATGGTTACGGTAGACGGAATGTTTTCCAGAGCCACGTGGGGCCCACCTTGATGTATATGTTTTATCTAAGCCGTTCATCCATTTTGACATATCATTCTAGGCCTTGAACACTAAAATACGGTATATTAAAGGCTGAAATGGACCCCACCATAAGAAAAAATTGGATTAAATCATATAATCTGAATCATACCTAACCCGATCCGACTCAGTTTTCTTGATCGAGTCGGACTCGGTTCGAGTCAGGCCAACCATGTGTCGGATCGATCCGAGTCAGGTGACCCAAACTTGGCCACGGATCAGATCGATTTCGAATCAAGGCATTAAAATTATAGATCGGATCAAGTTGGACTCAATCCGATCAAACCTGGACCGATGCCCAACTCTAGTAGCGAGACTTGCTACTCAAGAGATGTCATCAAGTTCTATAAGCCCATGATGATATAGGCCCATAATGATGTATGTTTTGTATTTGTATGATTTATTCATTAGGAGAGCTCATTTTAGGATATGAGCAAAAAAAAAAGGCATATCTAAAACTCTGAAACCTAACCCCAACAAATAATGGAGATTGAAAGCCTACCACTAAAAAATCCCAAGGCCACAAAAGTTCTCAATCAAGTTGCTATTTGTGTTTTCCTTAGTAGATATCCGTGTTAACTTGTGAAATGGTTGGATCTCAAATAAATATTATGGTCGACCAAAAAGGTTCCGGTGGTGTTTGTCACTCTCTCGACTATATTTTCTATTGTAGGTCTACTCAAGCTTTGAATCTCCCTCGTTCTTTAGCTCATGCCCTAAATTAATCTATCCAAATCACATACATGATGTTGGAGTCCACCTAAATTAGGGCCTGTTTGGGAGCGTGGATTTAGAACCGTCTGGATTTGAAATCCATCCTATTGTGTTGGGCACCCTAGATTGTGAATCAACTTTAATCCAAAAATAGCTATGTATGATATATTTATAAGGGTTTGAATTTAATTACTAAATTAACTTTAATATATCTAATTAGTAACATATATAATGTTTGATACAATGGTTGTAATAAGCCCATTGAAATATATGCTTTACCCAAAAATAATGAAATTCCAAGTCTTGGATGAACCATAAGCATAAGGTCATGTCCAAGTGACTAACTAATGATTTTTAACAATTGATTTACATAGATAATGTTTAGACAATGTTGTTAATCATATTAAAGTAATTATAGTAATGCAATTGATAATCTAATTATTTTTTTGATATCATTAGTGGCCATGTGCCCAATAAAATAATAGTACGATGATACACATTACACATGTGATTATTGAAAGGATTTTAAGTGCAATTGAAGCTCTTGAAAGGATTCGAGTTGAAATCCCCTCAAATCTACGGTGATAAACGATCCCTTATCTCCGTCACTTCAATAGCTAGTCTCACTCCTCACCTTTCAGTGGCTAATCCGCATCCCACTTGGATGTAATGCATCAAACCACGGTCAGTGATTGGCTACTCACAGGTTCTCACTTGACAAGAATTTCGACATCATCGTCACGTGATGTACATGGAATATATACGGCACGAAGTGACACGTGTTGCGGCGGAGAGTGGACGCCCATGCTTTGATGACGACATCATATCTTATCGATGGAGACAAAGGTGAAAGAGCCGCCTTCACTCTACCAGCACTCACTCAACAGCGAAGGATGCCAGCGTCTACAGACTACGGCACACATGCTTCACGGGGCATTAGCTGTGTAGCACCGTCCATGTTGTATATGTTAATCTACTCCGTCCATCATGTGATATACTTTATTTTGAAACTCAATTTAAAAAAATTGAGCGATCGAAGACTTAAATGGGCCACAACAATGGGATCTCTGTAAGAATGCGTTAAAAGCTACAAGTTCACCAGGTGTGGCCCGCATACACTTTAGATCACTCTTTCCTTTTTGTATTTTCACTTCATTCTGGTGAGTTACACCTGATTAACGGGTTAAGATTAAAGATAAAACACTAATAGTGGCCCAATAGACAGACCTATAATTTTTTAATGGTATTCCATCCCCATTCTTTCCCGTGGTGTGCCCCACAGTTTTCTATCTGTAGAATCTTTTTCCAAGGCGTAGAGTTCAGGATAAAATCTGATGGGCGGAGTGGATGTTACATGTACAACATGTGGTCCCACAGAGCTTGGCTGTTTTCCGCGCTGCGTAAATAAGGTGTGGTAGAGGATTTTCAATCGAAACGGATTGGCTACTCCCCCACCATGATGTACGTGTTTCATCGATTCTGTTCATCCATTTTTACAAATTATTTTATGCTTGACCTCCATTTTTACAAATTATTTTATGCTTGATCCAAAAAATGTGAGGGATATAAATCTCAAGTGGACCACGCCACAGGTAAACAATACTGATTAGATATCCACCATTAAAATCCTCCTGAGGCCCACTGTACTGTTTATTTTACATCTAATATATTGATTAGGTTATACAGAGACACAGATGAAGGGAAAAAATAAAGATCAGCTTGATCCAAAACTTTTATGACTCTCAAAAAGTTTTAATGGTCGATGCTCAATCAACACTGTTTCGTATAATGTGGTTCACTTGAGATTGGGATATACTTCATTTTTGGTCCCTATTATAAAATGATTTGAAAAAATATATGGACAGCATGGACTAAACAAATACATCATGGTGGGGCCCACAGAGCACCTACCACCATCTATTGGCTGGTGGCAGGGCGAGTGGCGAATCCGTTTCCATTTTCATTCGTGATTTATTCGAAGATGTCGTTCCTACTGCGACATGTTGCAGTGAAGTGGATAAGGAGCCACTCAACTTTCACAATGACCATATTACCCTTCTTATTTTCGAAGCCCATCGAAACACGATATCTCTGACTCCGTGAAATGCCCTCAACGCCCTCGTACTCGGATTCGGTAGTTATCCACAGTTGAAACCAATCTTTGGCCCATTTTGATGTTTATTTGCTATCCAACCTGTTTATAAAATTACATAAACATGAATTAAAGGAAAACATAAAAATTAGATTGATCCAAAATTCCGTGGCCTACAAGAAGTTTTCAATGGTAGGCATTCCGTCTTCACTCTTTTCTGTGGTGTGGTCTACTTGAGATTCAAATCTTCCCCATTGTTATTGGGTTGATGCCCTAAAATGAGATGATAAAATGACTGGATGGTGTAGATAAAACATACATCATGATAGGCCCACAAGCTTCAACGATTACCGAGCTTGGTAGCGAAGGGGTCACTACGGAATCCGAGGCCAACGTCCTAGCTTTTACGTTTATTTCTGTGGGCATGTCTTTTCAACTTGGCAACCCCGTTTCACAATTCAGTGGTGGACCCCAGGCCAAGCATCGGTGTCCGAGTTGCCCACCGCTCCCATCATATTTTGATTGAAAGGTGATGAGAGATGTGAATCCAATTTGTCATCACCTGCTAAAATATCAGAAAAGTGGAGTAATAAACAGTGGGTCCCACTCTCATGATTAAGATAGTGATGACAACTTCTGCACTTGATCATTCCATTCCGTATTCACATGATCGATAGCTTTGAAAGAGGGCAATGCATGATACACGAAAGGCAAGTTTGTTTTTTTTAAGTAAACGTGGAAATGAGCAATAATTATTTCCTCTTGTAATTACTCCACCGTTGCGTTGATTTGACTCTACTTTTTTCAACACTAAAATGTTGCCAAATATATGGGAGCCCACCCTAACATATGTGGATTACCCATAACGTCCATCGGTCATGCTAACTGCATTTAGGGCATGAGCTAAAAAATGAGGCAGGTTCAAAGTTCAAGTGAACCACACCACAGTGAAAATGGAGTCGAACAGTCACCATTAAAAGCTTCATGGGGCCATTGTTTACTTTTGATGTAGAGCGGGTCGCGAACAATTACATGGCAAAGATGGATCAGAAAAGGCCCGGTCGGCGACAGAAGTGATTTGGACCATCAGACCTTAAATCAGGCGTATCTCGCAATCCGGGATGAGTTAGCGGACAAAAAATATATGATTTTGGGGTAGAACAAGCTACTTTAGCCAACCAACCCAGCTATGCAGGGTTGCGACGCTCGGAATTGCGAGAAACCCCTGATTTGACGGTCGTTTCCCTGTTTCAATTTCGTTTTTACTATAAATAGTAAGTTTTAGTTTGCTTATAACTCTTCATCCGTCGGGCTTTAGGAGTTGCGCCCAACGTGAAAAGAGCTTAGAATAATTAGGAGAACGGGTTGGTGAAGCCAAATAGGACACTTACTATTTTTGGCCGAAAACCTTGCGCACTAGTAGACATCACGACCATCTATAAATAGTAAGTTTACTATTTACAGTAAGTCGCGAATTCTAGGAGTCCTAGTTGTAGTTTGATTCTGATTTCTTTCCCATTGCTTAGTACCCTTATTTAAAGGGTTGTGAACTCGTTTTTATGAATTAATTAAGCTATTTCGAATTTATTTCTATTTTCTACTCTCTTTTCTCGTGGATTCGAGAAGTCTCTGTAAGGAGTCCAGAGAAGTTCCGTGGATTCGGCATAGTTATCCTCTTGAGGAAGATGGTGCTCGACCTCACGTCCTCCCCTGCGTCAGTTTGGTATCAGAGCGAGGTTTCTCCTCGGGTCGATGGCTTCTAACGACGGGTCGGGCAACAATCCCATAGACAGTGCTCTAGGAAATTTTCCTTTAACGGCGGCAACTTTTCAAGCAGCGCAGCAAGAGAATCGACAAGCCATGCAAGGGCTGCAGGCTTCCATGGACCGCATAGCGAATCTCTTGGCAGAAACCCTAGGGCAACTCCGTGTTCCTGGTGGTAATCCTCCACCACCAATTGCTGAAACCCGTAATCGCCCTGATCGCAGGATAATACCAGCAGTGCATTCAAGGGCCGTCCCTGAGGACGGAGGTTCCAGTGAAGAGGAGATCGATGACGTGATCTTCCAACACCCCAGGCAAGGCGGCGATCGGGTAGATCGAGACTTCAAGATACGGGTTGATATTCCTAACTTCAATGGCCAGCTACACATTGAGGATTTTCTCGATTGGCTTTCTGAAGTTGATCGATTTTTTGACTATATGGACATCCCTGAAACAAAGAAAGTCAAGCTTGTGGCCTACAAGTTGAAAGGAGGAGCTTCAGCTTGGTGGGAACAACTGCAACTCGCACGAACCAGGCAGATGAAAGCACCAATCCGCACATGGCAGCGAATGAAGCAGCTACTACGTGCCCGATTCCTCCCTAGCGATTACGATCAGGTATTATTCCAACAATACCAAAATTGTCGACAGGGTAGTCGGTCGGTGAGAGAGTACGTAGAAGAATTTTACCGCCTAGCGGCGCGCAACGATTTGGTTGAGACTGAATCGCAGCAAGTCGTCCGATTCAACGGTGGATTGCGTATGGCGATCCAGGATCGGGTCCAGATGCAGTCCGTCTGGACGATGAATGATGCGATCAAGTTGGCTACTTGGGCAGAAGCGCAACTTGAACGTTCTAACACACGGGCCTATCCTACTGCGAGGATCACTGCGGCAGGTCCACCCCAGGGAGCTCCACAACCTAAGGGGAAGGAGCCCGTAGGAGCACGCACTCAACCTCCTACGTCTGAGAACCGAGATCAGGGAAGCGGGCAAGCTAGACCCCAAAGGGGCGTATTGACTGCCGCTGGTCCAAGTACAATTCCGAACCCTTATGCTCGGCCAAGGCCCAACAACTGCTATCGTTGTGGCTAGCCCGGCCACCTGTCAAATACTTGTCCCCAACAAAAAGTGGCAAACCTCGCCATTAATGATGGTAGTGCTGATAACGCTTATGAAGATCCAGATATTGAAGAACAGGAGCATACCGCCGAGGACGAGGTAGATGATTCAGATTGGGTTCAGCAAGATCACGGCGAGTCGCTCGTCGTGAGCCGGCTATTATATGCGCCAAGAAAAGAAGTGCATCCACAACGGCATAACATCTTCCGCACTAGGTGTACGGTGAATCGAAAGGTTTGTGACGTGATCATTGACAGTGGAAGCAGCGAGAACATCGTCTCTAGGGGCATGGTGGAAAAATTGCAATTGAAAACAGAGCGTCATCCCTCTCCATATACAATCGGTTGGATCAAGAAGGTTAGTGAAACAAAGGTAACTGAACAGTGCACCATATCTTTTTCAATTGGCAAACATTATAAGGATGAAGTAGTATGCGATGTGGTTGACATGGAAGCATGTCACATACTACTCGGTCGACCCTGGCAATCTGACCGTGACGCCACTCATAAAGGGCGAGATAATATATATATCTTCGTCAAGGACGGCCGAAAGACCATATTGGCCCCTATGGATCTAGAAGGACCACCTGAAACTTCTAAAGTGGGAGGTCGTTTTCTCTTAACCATTCGGGACTTCGTGGAAGAATCCAAAGAAACAGGACAGACTTATGCATTAATTGTAAAAGGGGGAGAACTCGAGCCTACCATCATCCCTGAAAAACTAAGGCCCTTGTTACATGAATTCCAAGAAATCTGGCCCGAGGACCTTCCCGATGGGTTACCCCCTATACGAGATATCCAACACCATATCGACCTTGTCCCTGGGTCCAGTTTACCTAATCGTCCTCATTACCGAATGAGCCCGAATGAGTGCGAGATTCTGCAAGGACAAGTGGAGGAACTGATCCGTAAGGGTCTTATTCGAGAAAGCATGAGCCCATGTGCTGTACCAGCTCTACTAACTCCAAAGAAAGATGGGAGTTGGCGCATGTGTGTCGACAGCCGGGCCATCAACAAGATCACCATAAAATACAGGTTTCCTATACCACGGTTGGATGATATGTTGGATATGCTAGAGGGCGCAAAAATATTCTCTAAATTGGACTTAAGGAGCGGCTACCATCAGATTCGAATACGGCCGGGTGATGAGTGGAAAACAGCCTTCAAGATCAAGGAAGGATTGTACGAATGGATGGTCATGCCTTTCGGTCTTTCTAATGCGCCTAACACATTCATGAGGTTGATGAACAAAGTTTTGAAACCTTTCATTGGGCGGTTTGTTGTGGTTTATTTTGATGATATTTTGATATACAGTCAAGACGAAACCACCCATATGGAGCACCTCAAGAAGGTCCTTCAAGTGCTCACTGAAAATAAACTGTACCTCAATTTAAAAAAGTGTAGCTTCATGACTGAGAGCCTATTGTTTCTGGGTTTTATGGTTACATCCACGGGCATTCGAGTGGATGAGGAAAAGGTGAAGACAATCAGAGAATGGCCGGTTCCCAAAAATATTCACGAAGTACGAAGTTTCCATGGACTAGCGACATTCTATCGTCGGTTCGTGAAAATTTTCAGTAGCATTGTGTCACCGATCACAGATTGCATGAAGAAAGGGCAGTTTCAGTGGACTGACGAAGCCGATAGGAGCTTTGCAGAAATCAAGCGTAGATTATCCACGACCCCGGTTCTTGTACTTCCCAACTTCGACAAACTGTTTGAAGTCGAATGTGATGCCTCATATGTCGGGATTGGGGGAGTTTTGTCTCAAGAAGGTAGGCCGGTAGCCTTCTACAGTGAGAAACTTAGTGATGCACGCAAGAAGTGGTCTACATATGAGATCGAGTTGTACGCGGTGGTCCAGGCACTGCGACACTGGCGACATTATTTGATTCAAAGAGAATTCATACTTTACACGGACCATCAAGCCCTCAAGTTTATTAATAGTCAAGCTAACATTAACCGTGTGCATGCTAGATGGATCTCATTTTTGTAGGAATTACATTCGTGCTAAAGCATAAGTCAGGGCAATAGAACAAAGTAGCCGATGCGCTGAGTCGCCGTGCAACTTTGTTAGTCACTATGAGCAATGAAGTTGTCGGGTTCGATCGCCTCAAAGACATATATGCCGACGACGACGACTTCAAGGACGCATGGGTTAGATGTCAGGAAGGTCACCCCGGTGACTTACATATACAAGACGGGTTCCTTTTTAAGGGAAATCGACTATGTATCCCAAAGAGTTCGCTAAGGGAACAGATAATCCAAGAGCTACATGGAGGTGGCCTCAGTGGACACCTTGGGCGAGACAAGACGCGAGCTCTTGTGGAAGAGCGGTATTACTGGCCGCAATTGGTACGTGATGTGGGAAAGGCAGTCCAACGCTGTTATATTTGTCAGACTTCCAAGAGGCAATCTCATAATACGGGCCTCTACACCCCGTTACCCGTGCCTGACGGCCCTTGGGAGGATTTATCTCTGGATTTTGTGCTTGGTCTCCCACGAACACAACGCGGCATGGATTCGGTGTTCGTGGTAGTAGATCGTTTTTTCAAGATGGCGCACTTTATTCCATGCAAGAAGACTCTCGATGCAACACACGTGGCGAATTTATTCTTCAGAGAAATTGTGCGGCTACACGGGGTTCCCAAGACTATTACTTCTGACCGTGACACGAAGTTCATAAGCCACTTTTGGCGGACTTTGTGGACTCGATTCGATACACGCCTTCAGTTCAGTAGCGCGTACCACCCACAGACTGACGGTCAAACTGAGGTTGTGAATCGCACATTGGGAAACCTCCTTCGATGTATTTCAGGAGAAAAACCAAAGCAGTGGGATTTGGCCTTGTCTCAAGCGGAGTTTGCATTCAACAACATGGTGAATCGCTCGACAGAAAATCCCCGTTCCAGGTTATTTACGGACGAGTACCTCGCCATACACTAGACTTGGTCCCTCTGCCCAAGCTCCCAGGCATGAGCATTGCAGCAGAACATATGGCAGACAAAATCATGGGCATTCATGTGGAGGTACAGAACAAGCTACATGCCTCGAACGAAAAGTACAAGGAGCAAGCGGACAAGCATCGGCGACAGAAAGTGTTCGAGGTGGGCGACCAAGTAATGGTCCATCTGCGCAAAGAAAGATTTCCGACCGGAACGTACAACAAGTTGAAGAATAAAAAGATTGGACCGATACCAATCATCCGAAAGATTAATGACAACGCTTATATTGTTGATCTTCCAGATGATATGGCGATCTCACGAACTTTCAATGTTGCGGACCTGACTGAGTATCATGAACCAGCGCATAATGTAACTCGAGGACGAGTTCTTTTGAAGTGGAGGAGACTGATGTAGAGCGGGTCGCGAACAATTACATGGCAAAGATGGATCAGAAAAGGCCTGGTCGGCGACAGAAGTGATCTGGACCATCAGACCTTAAATCAGGCGTATCTCGCAATCCGGGATGAGTTAGCGGACGAAAAATATATGATTTTGGGGTAGAACGAGCTACTTTAGCCAACCAACCCTACGAAGCAGGGTTGCGACGCTCGGAATTGCGAGAAACCCCTGATTTGACGGTCGTTTCCCTGTTTCAATTTCGTTTTTACTATAAATAGTAAGTTTTAGTTTGCTTATAACTCTTCATCCGTCGGGCTTTAGGAGTTGCGCCCAACGTGAAAAGAGCTTAGAATAATTAGGAGAACGGGTTGGTGAAGCCAAATAGGACACTTACTATTTTTGGCCGAAAACCTTGCGCACTAGTAGACATCACGACCGTCTATAAATAGTAAGTTTACTATTTATAGTAAGTCGCGAATTCTAGGAGTCCTAGTTGTAGTTTGATTCCGATTTCTTTCCCATTGCTTAGTACCCTTATTTAAAGGGTTGTGAACTCGTTTTTATGAATTAATTAAGCTATTTCGAATTTATTTAGAATTTATTTCTATTTTCTACTTTCTTTTCTCGTGGATTCGAGAAGTCTCTGTGAGGAGTCCAGAGAAGTTCCGTGGATTCGGAATAGTTATCCTCTTGAGGAAGACGGTGCTCGACCTCACGTCCTCCCCTGCGTCAACTTTGGTGTGGGCTACTTAATGTTGAATTTTTTGCATTTTTTGGCTTATGCGCTTTTCTTTATTTTTTGGCTCATGCCTCAAAATGTTCTAGTAAAACAGATGGACCGCATGGATATGTGGTATTCATGGTAGTGGGGCTCACAAATTTATGCCAATTATTTTAGACAGCTTTTCAAAGCAGAAGCAGGAATACCTTCTTACTTTCAAACATGTGAAATTATAATATTTGGCTATGTACATGGCATTTACCCTAAATTTGGAAAATCAAACAGGCCTAATACTAAAAAATTACCTTGACATTACAAATTTGCACACATGTAACTCACGCTACGGTGGCTGCCAATGTACCGCTTCCAGTTTAGATGTTGCTAAGATCCATTGTGACTAATAATTGGAGATATGCTGTTTCTGGCCAGCACTATTGCAGTTGTTTGGTATGAATATATATATATATATATATATATATATATATATATATATATATATATATATATATGGAGATGAAATCGTGTGGGATGATGTTGACCATTCATCATTAGGGGCCGATCTTTAATGTGCACCATTTATTATGTCGGGCCACCTTTGATATTGGCTATCCATCACATGGGGCCATCATCAATGCTATTGTCCATCACGCGTGGCCCACCTTCAATATCTACCACCCATCATGAGGAGCCCACCTTTGGTGTAAACCGTCCATCATGTGAGCCCCACCTCTAGTGTGGGTCGTCCATCATGCGAGGCCCACCTTGGATGTAGTTCACTCATCATTAGGGTAGGCCTTTGATGTGGAACGTCCATCATGTGGGGCTCACCTTGATGTGGGTCATCTATCATGTGGGGCCCACCATTATTAATTGTCCATCATGTGGAGGCCACCTTTGATGTGGATTGTCCATCATGTGGGCCCCACCTTCAAAGTGGATTGCCCATCACGCAGGGCTTGCCTTAGATGTGGTCTATTCATTGTCGGGGTCAACCTTTGATGTGGATCGTCCATTATATGGGTCCATCTCAGTATAGGCCATCTATCATATGGGTACCAGCTTCAATGTCCACCGTTCATTACGATGACCCACCTTTGAAGCGGGTCATCCATCATACCCACCTTTGAAGCGGGTCATCCATCATACCAACTTACTTTAGATGTGGACTATTTATCATCATGGGCCAACTTTGTTGTGAGTCCACATTCATATGAAGTCATCCATCATGTGCGGCTCATCTTGATGTGTAGCGTTTGTCGTATGTGCCCCACCTTCAACGTGAACAGTCTATTATATGGGGCCTCCTTTGATGAGGATTATGAAAGAGATCCTCCTTTGACATTGACGGTGAGAGAGCCTCCTTTAGCATCAATTGTGAGAGATATCCTCCATTAGACATGGAGGTGGGAGAATTTTTATTTTTTTTATTTTTATTTTTTTTTAAATGATAAATTAAAAAGCTTGAAATGAATTTTATTGAGATAAGTGACTTTTAGCATATAGGTTACTTTCACGGTGATACTTCATAAAGAGATGAAAAATGTAATTTATTAATTACTTAACAAAAGTTAGAAAGTAACTTATCCGGTGATATCCAAACAGGCCCTCATGGGCCATTTAAAAATAAAATATATTCCATGTTCCTGTGTCAACAAACAAGTCTAAAGGAATCCGAGGGTAGGATTGTTAAACCAATCTGAATTAGCCAACAGCAAAGGTGGTTTAAAATGAGTTACTATATGCCACGTGTCTACATGTCAAATGTCTGTAACAACAGGCCTGGTCGACGGTTCATGGGTGGTAAGAGGGACTTCACCGGTTCCATGAAAATATATCTATTACTTATAGTAATTCTAATTATTTTAAATATCTACTAATCTATAATACTTTTAATTAGAGAAGTTGAGCTGCTTCAAATCTTCGAGTTAACCTGACCATGCAGAACATTGAGTTGGGCTGAGTTGTGGGTTTTCAAACTACGATCCGAACTGTAGGCACATGGACTGGACGCATGAAGCCCGCTGAACCAGGTCGTGTGAAAATCACGTTAAGTGCTAGCCTGGCGTAATGAGCCCTGCAGCGAATAGATCCAAGCCCGGTCTGGCTGCCAGAGCAGGGCCTGTTGCCATCCCTATATGTTTCCTTTTTTTTATCACGTATCCTTGATCTTAGAGATGGAATTACACAGAAGCCCGGGTCACGAGTGGCATACGTGGAAGAGATGGGGACCGTTCATTCCGTCAAACAGTAAATGGGTCATATATCAAGAATCACAATGTTTAGACGATTTTGCCTCTCCTCTATCCTTTGTCAACAAATGGACACTGACAGATGTCTGCAAGACAGCAACAGCTTGTATTGGGTAGTATTTGATAAGGAGAACATTTCAAGTCCAATCGGTTGGACCACAAGGTACAGTCCACCCATCGAATAACTTCTAACCTGGTAAGTACGTGTTAAATCCAACCCTCCAATGGGTTGGCCTCATTATGAGGATCACAAAATGAAAAACATCAACCCTATCTACTCATCAGGTGGGCCACACCATGAGAACAATGTGTATCCATTAATATAAAAAAATACATGTGTGGTCCACTCGATATTGGATGTGGCAGATGTCTGCACAAGGTGATCCTCATGATGGGCCAATCTATTGGATGGGTTTATTGTGGCCGCCACACGAAATTGTCCACTTGGTGGAAAGTAACCTAAAACCCGTTGGACTTAAGACCTTCTCTTTGATAAGAAATCGTAAATTATTGGATGGTTAGGATTGTCTGATCAAGAAAGACCTTCTCTTTGATAAGAAATCGTATATTTATTGGTTGGTTACCTTCTCTTTGATAAGAAATCGTATATTTATTAGATGGTTAGGATTGTCTAATCAAGAAAACCCTTGTTACACGTGTACGGATACTAGAAATCACTTGGCCTCCATAGGTACAGGATATCTTTCTTCCTCGAGATATTTGTGGATAGAAAAGCAACAAAATTCTCATCATGGAAGGCCGACCTGCCCACAATAAATAGAGACGAGCGGAATTATTTGATACTCTGGCATAGGGCAATAGTTGATACGCAACCACCCGGTAAATGTACATATGGCAACATCAATTCAATTAAACCGCCCATATTGTAGGACCCAACATAGATAGATCATTGTCAAAAAAATCAAATTAATTCAACAACATTATTCTGTGGTTAATGGGAGTGAGTTAGGGGAATACAGACCATGCAGTAGTAAATGCCCCATAATCGCTAGCAGTTAATCACATCAGCTTGTTTATTGATTTATGAGCCATCTAGATTGGGCCTCACGATGCTTTTATTCCATGTGTACGATTCCTTAGTGCCCGAATATCAAAGATCGGACTTTGCTGGAGTATCAAAGTGCCTCTGCACCGCATGCAGAGAGATTAGCTCTTAATCACGTCGTTATCTATAATATAAGTGGAGGCTTTGCTTCGTGGAGCTGGATCTGGAAAACCTGCTCATCCCCCACCACTCAACGTCTGGCACGTAGTGTAGTAGATCTCGACCGTCCATCTAATCAGTTCCATCTTTAGATGGCCTTTTATTTAAAATCACATTGAGTGGAGCTGTAGACAATCTCAGCCACACAAATCTCAGGGGAATATACGAAAAAAAATGGAAGGCTGGAATCATCCTTTCGGTGTGATCTCCAACTGTGTTCCACCACCAACGGATACGGCCGATCGGATGTGCGGCTTAGATAGAGCGTTTCACATATGCCGTGTCAGTTGTTTGGTGACAATCATCCCTTCTTGTGGTATAAAAGAGGACTCCATGTAGTTAATCCAAGGCGGCACATTTTTTCTTTCCTCAAGATATTAAGGGTTAAAGAAACAATAAAAAATAAGTGTACGTTTGTATGTTTGTGCATTTTAGAATAATATAATAACATTGTATAGAAGAAAAAGAAATCTTTTGTTATGAAGATGATAAAGGAGCGACTTCAACCCGGACGCGGATTGCGTCCTACCCCCGCCCGGACGGTACCGTCCGGGCAGGGATCTGTGAGGACCACAATGATGTAAGTGTTTTATCCACGCCGTTAATCGCTTTTATCAGACCATTTTATGTTATGGTAATAAAAATGAGGCAGGTACACAGCTACAGTGGACCACACCAAAGGAAGCTGCAGTGCTAATGACAACCACCGTTGAAACCTTTCTAAGGGCCACTGTGATGTTTTTTTACCATCCAACCTATTAATACTGTCATGTAGACGTTGATGAAATGAAAACACAAATATAAGCTTGATCCGAAACTTCTCAAGCTCCTAAGAACTTTTTAATGGTGGAAGTTCAATCCCCACTTTGTGGTTCAATTAAGAATTGAACCTGCCATGTTTTTTGGATCATACTTTAAAATGATCCAAGAAAAATTATGAACCGTGTAGATAAACCACTTACATCACGGTGGGCCCCACAGAGTCCTGACCGGACGGATTACCATCCGGGCGGGGGTAGGACGCAATCCGCGTCCCTTCAACCCTATCTTACCAATGATAGCTTCTAAGTTCTACCAGCCTCATGAAGTGCGCTCTCCTGGGACCGGTACCAAATCAACTTGTAGTAGCACCAGGATGCCGTGGGGCCCACATCAAATCTGCATCCGATCCATCCTGTCCATTGAATGTTCCTTCCCATGTTTGGTCATGGGGTGAAAAATCAGCCCACGAGGTTACTTAGATGTGCCAAATCGCAAGAAACAGTTCGGAGGGGACACCTAAACAATAGAACCTTCCCCACCGTGTTGTGTACTTTTATTTATTATTATTATTATTATTATTTATTTTTTTTACACACGCACACACCCCACACACTCACGCCGTAGTGGGATTTCACCACCTATGGATACCCGAACCCTAACCGGGTGTTAAACTCGTAAGTGTTTGCCACCGGAGCAGGAGTAAGTATCCACCCTGTTGTGTACATGCCATTATCTATTCACGATGGAATGAAGGGACGAAAAATAAAAATAAAAACGTAGGTGAGCCATACCACGTGAATTTAAAGGCCTTTTAAGTTTGATTTTACATTGTTACCTGCATTGTGGTCCACTTAAGTTTTGGATTGCCTGATTTTTAGCTTCTACAGTGAGCTCGAGAGGGAGAGCATGATGGACTGGGTAGATCGGATGCACAGCTCATGTAGGCTCCACTCCTATGCCGCGTGTGTGGGATCCACGACGTTCATAGAGTCAGGTGTTCGCACAAGGGTAATAGACGGTTCAGAGGGTGTGAGCCTGATATTTGAGATAGGAAACATGCATTAGGGGACGCTTTTTTTTTTTTTTTACACACGTACACACACCCCACACACTCACGCTGGTGGAATTTCACGACCTATGGGTACTCGAACCCATGACCGGGAGTTGAAACTCCTGAGAGTACCACCCGGGCAAGAGTAAGGACCCATGCATTAGGGGACGCCTTGGAGATGGCATTCTTCACCTTTGTTGTTTGATCTGTCTTTTACAATTTACTACATAGGATAATCACATTCTCAATATTTTATGAGTCATTTGAATGGCTATAAATTAAATTAGTTGTAAGTCACTTATATATAAGTAAAACAGTTATATTCATAAAATCTCCAAAGATAAGAAAGAAATAGGTGAGACTCAATACAACCTATAAACTTACGGCCATCCACACAACCCCTGACATTCCCACTAAAGTATATGTCATAGTATTTTGTCTTGTTGTGGTGACCCGAGGAGTTTAGAAAGGGCGGCGGTAGGATATATATAATGATATCATCTGCTACCCAAGGACATGCATGGGATTCTCGAGTTTTTTAGCTTATATGAGTGAAGACCATGATCCAGTGATCCACACCGTCCAATTTTTAACCCCACCGCGGATGGGCCACTCACCAAAAATCCCCCACATTAGAAGATTATAGGCCTTCAAAGTTAGTCCTTTCTCAGCTGAGTATTGCCTTTTGTAAGCACGGTTTGCAAGACGCCTGAAAATGAGTTCATCTTAACATAATTACTGTTAACCTAATCTTTATGGGGGTATGATCCACCTACAGTGGGACCCATCAGCCGAATGTTCTGGACTCTCAACACCTGAACAATGTCCTCGTTTGTGCAGAGCCCGAGGATGTTGGCCATATCCTTGGACGCGGATAGCGTACCGATAGTGTCCTATCCACGCCATCCATATCTTATTTTCCAGACTATTTTATTGCATGATCCAAATCTCATATGTATCGTACCACAGGAAAGTGTCCAAATATGAGGTAGATCTAAATTTTCATATGGACCACACACCACAGGAAAGAGTCCAAAAATAAGACAGATCCAAATCTTATATATCTTATATGGACCACACCACAGTAAAGAGAGGTGATTGAAAACCTTCTTAAAGGCCGCAAAAGTTTTAGATTAAGCTTATATTTACATTTTCTCTTCATCCAGGTGTGCGTGACCTAATCAACAGGTTAGATGACAAATAAACATTATAGTGAGCCCTAGGAAGTTTTTAATGGTGGGCATTCAATATCCACTGTTTTCATGTGGTGTGATCCACTAGATATTTTGATCTCCCTCATTTTTCAGATCATGCTCTATAATGGTCTGGAAAAATAGATGCACGGCTTGGATAAAACACAAATATACCATGTGGGGCCCACAGAGCATTGTCAGTAACCACCTTGCTACTGACGCTGCAAGTAGACAATCCGCCCATTGACTAATGGGCTCAAGAATCCATGCCCGATTTACAATGGTCCAACTAATCCACATGAAACCGATTAAGCCCAAGCCCGACTGTTCTACGTAAAATCCATAAAGCCCCAGCCCAACCTAGCCCATTTAATTTTAATCAAGTTGAGCTAAATCAACCAGACCCAACGCAACATGACCTTGGGTTTTAGAAGGGGAACATGGACTAAACGTCGGTCTGCCCAGTTCGTGGATACATGTAATATGCATGCATCATCATGAGTTCTCACCTATACGTTGTTTTGGGTTTTGGGCCAGGTTGGTCATCTGGCCAAGCCATTGATAAGCTATATCTACGGGTCGAGTTGGGTAGGGCTCCACCTGAGCATGATCAGTTACCCATTTAGCTTGGCCTAAACCTGCCTTAGAAGTATAGTTAGCAAAATTCCTTCTAAAATCTCTGTTTTCCAAATAATAATAAATAAATAACTAACCGCTTATAATTAACTTAACGTTTGAAACTGCATATTTTTCAGAAGTTGGTAAATTTAAAAAAAAAAAAATTCAATTTTTGTACAAATGGTGGAAGATTTTAGTAGAGACAGGTTAAATTGAATTGGGATTACTTGAAAGGAAGGGTTTAAGAGAGGCATAGAATAATATTAATTAACCAACTAGTCAATCACCTATATACATAATTGCTTATGCATATAGAAAATTTAATACATTTTAATGATATATATATATATATATATATATATATATATATATATATATATATATATGGAAATGGTACTATGAGGTAGACCTTATGGAAGCTTCCTCTGTGGTCAAGCTGCGTGGGCCCCACCATGATCTATGCCAGACGTTCATAGTGTATTTGATGGGTACCCTGTAGGTTTTGGGATATCTCAAAAATTAGCAGTATGAAACTCAAGTGGTTCATGCCATCTGAAATTGTGTGAAATCATGTCTAAAATATCTAAAAGCACTTGGTAGGCCTACTCGAGTTTTGAAAACAGCTGAAACTTGTTGTGGCCCGTCATTCAAGTGAGATGCACAATGGATGGGTTGGATGTCTAAATCACATTGTAGCAGCCCTATAAACAATCATGAAAGTTTTAATGGATAGTTATCCACTCTCAATTATTGTCAATGGTGTGGCCCACCTAAGTCATAGATTAGCCTAATTTTTAGGCTCGTGGCCCACCATGGAAGGGTGCATCTAATTGATGGATTAAATGTCCAACATAGATCACGGTGGGGCCCATGGAGTTCGACCTCATGGAAAGCTCTTATGAGGTCAACCTCATAGTACTATATCCCTCTATATATTGCCATTTTCTCGTTCCAATTTATAGAATTGGAGTTCTTCATTCTCTGTATTTTTTTATTTTTTATTTTATTGAATTTCGAAACTAAATTAAACCTGGAAATTTCTTATACTTTTTTCCTTTTCCATGCCACAAATTTCTAACTATTCTTAGAAGTAGGGGCGACAATGAGTCTAGTCAACCTCAGGTCAACTAGCTCAACCGGGCTATAAGGTGGGTTTGGGCCAAGGTAAATGAGAGTAGATCCGACTTGGATTGAAATTGTAGCCTGTATAAGTTAATGGGTGGAGCACAATTTGAGCTCTACCCAACCAGACTCACCCATATGACTAACTTGACCCCACCTACCCCGACCCAAAACCCTTAACAAATTAATAGATGGTAAGCATCGATGCATCCTAAAACGAACATAATTCTTGTTAGACAGACCTAGAGGAAAAATCCAACAAAATCATGCATTATGACCTTGAAAACTATAATCCGCATTATGCTTTTCTGCTTGCTTGCTGCTGGATACTCACGAGACTCTCTTGCTGAATCAAACCGTCTTCCAGCCCATATGCTAAGAAGGTCAAGACCCAGTGCGGGAAACTGAGAAATCAGGCCTGATCCAGGTCCATGCAACCAGGCAAGCAAGTAAGACCATCAAGGGTTATTTGGCCTGCGTTTCGGCAGATGCAGCAGCCAAACTAGTTATCGGGCACAACGAATTGGGCACCCGATTCAATCCACAGGCTTAGAGGCACACCCCACATGGCACAAAGTGGGCAGGAATCAGTCCTAGACGGCCCTCTCAACAGAACCGAATAAAGGAAATAGAAAAAGAAAAATGGACCATTCATCATGTGGGCCTTACCACATTACAAAAAATTGTTGCCTTACCACATTACAAAAAATTGTTATGTCCCGGGCACGTGTGGTCCACCTGATGAGGTAAACAGTTTTCAACTTTCGGGTGAGGAATGCAAAATGAACTTGAGAGAAGCCGAGTCCAAGCCGTTCCCATAGGCTCACTGATGTAGAGTGGGTCGCGGACAGTTTCATGGCCAAGATGGATCAGAAAAGGCCCGGTCGGCGACAGAAGTGATCCAGACCATCGGACCTTAAATCGAGCGTATCTCACAATCCGGAATGAGTTACCTGACAAAAAATATATTATTTTGGGGTAGAACGAGCTACTTTAGCCAACCAACCCTGCTATGCCGGGTTGCGACGCCTGGAATTGCGAAAAACCCCTGGATCGACAATCGTTTCCCTATTTTAATTTTGTTTTTACTATAAATAGTCAGTTTTAGTTTGATTATAACTCTTCATCCGTTGGCTTTAGGAGTTGCGCCCAACGTGAAAAGAGCTTAGAATAATTAGGAGAACGGTTTGGTGAAGCCAAATAGGACACTTACTATTTTTGGCCAAAAACCTTGCGCACTAGTAGACATCACGACCGTCTATAAATAGTAAGTTTACTATTTATAGTAAGTCGCGATTTCTAGGAGTTTTAGTTGTAGTTTGATTCTGATTTCTTTCCCATTGCTTGGTACCCCTATTTAAAGGGTTGTGAACTCATTTTTATTCATTCATTAATCAATTTCGAATTTATTAGAATTTATTTATATTTTATGCTTTCTTTCCTCGTGGATTCGAGAAGTCTCTGTGAGGAGTCCAGAGAAGTTCCGTGGATTCAGAATACTTATCCTCTTGAGGAAGACGGTGCTCGACCTCACGTCCTCCCCTGCGTCAGTTTGGTATCAAAGCGAGGTTTCTCCTCGGATCGATGGCTTCTAACGACAGGTCGGGCAACAATCCCATGGGCGGTGCTCCAGGGGATTTACCTTTAACGGCGGCAGCTTTTGAAGTAGCACAACAAGAGAATCGGCAAGCCATGCAAGGGCTGCAGGCTTCCATCGATCGCATAGCGGATCTCTTGGTGGAAAACCTAAGGCAACTCCGTGTTCCTGGTGGTAATCCTCCACCGCCAATTGCTGAAACTCGTAATCGCCCTGATCGTAGGATAGTACCGGCAGTGCATCCAAGGGTCATTCCTGAGGAAGGGGGCTTCAGCGAGGAGGAAATCGACGACATAATCTTCCAACACCCCAGACCTGGCGGCGATCGAGTAGATCGAACGGATCGAGAATTCAAGATGCAGGTTGATATTCCTATCTTCAATGGCCAACTACATATTGAGGATTTTCTCGATTGGCTTTCTGAAGTTGAGCGATTTTTCGGCTATATGGACATCCCTGAAGCAAAGAAGGTCAAGCTTGTGGCCTACAAGCTGAAAGGAGGAGCTTCAGCTTGGTGGGAACAACTGCAACTCGCGCGAACCAGGCAGACGAAAGTGCCAATTCGCACCTGGCAGCGGATGAAGCAGCTACTACGTGCCCGATTCCTCCCTAGCGATTACGATCATGTATTATTCCAACAATATCAAAATTGTCGACAGGGTAGTCGGTCGGTGAGAGAATACGCAGAAGAATTTTACCTTCTAGCGGCGCGTAACGATTTGGTCGAGACTAAGTCGCAGCGAGTTGCCCGATTCAACGGTAGATTGCGTGTGGCTATCCAGGATCGGGTCTAGATGCAGTCCGTCTGGACGATGAATAATGCGATCAAGTTGGCTACTCGGGCAGAAGCGCAACTTGAACGTCCTAACACACGAACCTATCCTGCTGCAAGGATCTCATTTGCAGGTTTGCCCCAGGGAACTGCACAGCCCAAGGGGAAGGAGCCCATAGGAGCACGCACTCAACCTCCTACATCTGAGAACCAAGATCAGGCTAGACCCCAAAGGGGCGTATCGACTTCTGTTGGTCCAAGTAAAATTCCGAACCCCTATGCTCGATCAAGGCCCAACAACTGCTATCGTTGTGGCCAACCGGGCCATCTATCAAATACTCATCCCTAGCGAAAAGTGGCAAACCTTGTCATCAATGATGGTAGTACTGATAATGCTTATGAAGATCCAGATATTGAAGAATAGGAGTATACCACCGAGGACGAGACAGATGATTCAGGTTGGGTTCAGTAAGATCACGGCGAGTCGCTCGTCATGAGACGACTATTGTATGCGCCAAGAAAAGAAGTGCATCCACAGCGGCATAACATCTTCCGCACTAGGTGTACGGTGAATCAAAAGGTTTGTGATTTGATCATTGACAGTGGGACAGCAAGAGAACATCGTATCCAAGGTCATGGTGGAAAAATTGCAATTGAAAACGGAGCGTTATCCCTCTCCATTACAATCGGTTGGATCAAGAAGGTCAGCGAAACAAAGGTAACTGAACGATGCACCATATTCTTTTCAATTGGCAAACATTATAAGGATGAAGTAGTATGCAATGTGGTTGACATGGAAGCATGTTACATACTACTCGGTCGACCCTGACAATCTGACCGTGACGCCACTCATAAAGGGCGAGATAACATATGTATCTTCGTCAATGACAGCCGGAAGACCATATTGGCCCCTATGGATCTAGAGGGACCACCTGAAACTTCTAAAGTGGAGGGTCATTTTCTCTTAACCATACGGGACTTCGTGGAGGAATCCAAAGAAACAGGACAGACTTATGCATTAATTGTAAAAGGGGAAGAACTCGAGTCTACCATCATCCCTGAAAGACTAAGGCCCCTGCTACATGAATTCAAAGAAATCTGGCCCGATGACCTTCCCGATGGGTTACCCCCCATGTGGAATATCCAACACTATATCGACTTTGTCCCTGGGTCCATTTTACCTAATCGTCCTCATTATCGAATGAGTCCGAATGAGTGCGAGATTCTGCAGGGACAAGTAAGGAGTTGATCCGTAAGGGTCTTATTCGAGAAAGCATGAGTCCATGTGTTGTACCAGCTCTATTAACTCCAAAGAAAGATGGGAGTTGGCGCATGTGTGTCGACAGTCGATCCATCAACAAAATCACTATAAAATACAGGTTTCCTATACCACGGTTGGACGATATGCTGGACATACTAGAGGGTGCAAAAATATTCTCTAAATTGGACATAAGGAGCGGCTACCATCAGATTTGAATACGGCCGGGTGATGAGTGGAAAATGGCCTTTAAGACCAAGGAATGATTATATAAATGGATGGTCATGCCCTTCGGTCTTTCGAATGCGCCTAGCACATTTATGAGATTGATGAACCAAGTTCTGAAACCTTTCATTGGGCGGTTCGTTGTAGTTTATTTAAATGATATTTTGATATACAGTCAAGATGAAACCACCCATATGGAACACCTCAAGAAGGTCTTCAAGTGCTCACAAAAAATAAACTGTATCTCAATTTTAAAAAATGCAGCTTCATGACTGATAGCCTATTGTTTTTGGGTTTTTTCGTAACATCCACGGGCATTCGAGTGGATGAGGTAAAGCAATCAGAGAATGGCCAGTTCCCACAAATATTCACGAAGTGCGAAGTTTTCATGGACTGACGACATTCTATCGTCGGTTTGTGAAAAATTTCAGTACCATTGTGTCACCAATCACAGATTGTATGAAGAAAGGACAGTTTCAGTGGACTGACGAAGCCGACAGGAGCTTTGCTGAAATCAAGCGCAAATTATCCACGACCTCGATTCTTGTACTTCCCAATTTCGACAAACTGTTTGAAGTCGAATGTGATGCCTCATATGTCGGAATTGGAGGAGTCTTATCTCAAGAAGGTAGGCCGGTAGCCTTCTACAGTAAGAAACTTAGCTATGCACGCAAGAAGTGGTCTACATATGAGATCGAGTTATACGCAGTGGTTCAGGCACTGCGACACTGGCGACATTATTTGATTCAAAGGGAATTCATACTTTACACGGACCATCGAGCTCTCAAATTCATTAATAGTCAAACTAACATTAACTGTGTGCATGCTAGATGGATCTTTTTTTGCAGGAATTCACGTTCGTACTAAAACACAAGTCAAGGCAACAGAACAAAGTAGCTGATGCACTGAGTCGCCGTGCAACTTTGTTAGTCACTATGAGCAATGAGGTTGTCGGGTTCGAGCGCCTCAAAGATATATATGCCGATGACGACGACTTCAAGGACGCATGGATTAGATGCCAAGAAGGTCACCCCGGCGACTTACATATGCAAGACGGGTTCCTTTTCAAGCGAAATCGACTGTGCATCCCGAACAGTTCGCTAAGGGAATAGATAATCCAAGAGCTACATGGAGGTGGCCTCAGTGGATACCTTGGGCGAGACAAGATGCGAGCTCTTGTGGAAGAACGGTATTACTGGCCGCAATTGGTACGTGATGTGGGAAAGGCAGTCCAACGTTGTTATATTTGTCAGACCGCCAAGGGGCAATCTCATAATACGGGCCTCTACACCCCGTTACCCGTGTCTGACGGCCCTTGGGAGGATTTATCTATGGACTTTGTGCTTGGTCTCCCACGAACATAACGCGGCATGGATTCGGTGTTCGTGGTAGTAGATCATTTCTCCAAGATGGCGCACTTTATTCCATGCAAGAAGACTCTCGATGCAACACACGTGGCGAATCTATTCTTCAGAGAAATTATGCGGCTACACGGGGTTCCCAAGACTATTACTTCTGATCGTGACACAAAGTTCATAAGCCACTTTGGGCGGACTTTGTAGACTCGATTCGATACACGACTTCAGTTCAGCAGCGCCTACCACCCACAGACTGACAGTCAAACTGAGGTTGTAAATTGCAAGTTGAGAAACCTCCTTCGATGTATTTAGGAGAAAATCCGAAGCAGTGAGATTTGGCTTTGTTTCAAGCGAAGTTTGCATTCAACAACATGGTGAACCACTCGACAGAGAAATCCCCGTTCCAGGTTATTTACGGACAAGTACCTCGCCACACACTAGACTTGGTCCCTCTATCCAAGCTCCCAGGCATGAGCATTACAGCAGAACATATGGCTGACAAGATCATGGGCATTCATGCGGAGGTACAAACCAGGCTATATGCCTCGAACGAAAAGTACAAGGAGCAAGCGGACAAGCATCGGCGACAAAAAGTGTTTGAGGTGGACGATCAAGTAATGGTTCATCTGCGCAAAGAATGATTTCCAGATGGCATGGCGATCTCACGGACTTTCAATGTCGCGGACCTGACCGAGTATCATGAACCATCGCAAGATGAGAACTCGAGGACGAGTTCTTTTGAAGTTGAGGGGACTGATGTAGAGCGGGTCGTGGACAGTTTCATGGTCAAGATGGATTAGAAAAGGCCCGATCGGCGACAGAAGTGATCCAGACCATCGGACCTTAAATCGAGCGTATCTCACAATCCGGAATGAGTTACCTGACATAAAATATATGATTTTGGGGTAGAACGAGCTACTTTAGCCAACCAACCCCGCTACGTCGAGTTGCGACGCCCGAAATTGCGAAAAACCCCTGGATCGACAATCATTTCCCTTTTAATTTCATTTTTACTATAATAGTAAGTTTTAGTTTGATTATAACTCTTCATCCGTTGGGCTTTAGAAGTTGCGCCCAACGTGAAAAGAGCTTAGAATAATTAAGAGAACAGTTTGGTGAAGCCAAATAGGACACTTACTATTTTTGGCCGAAAACCTTGCACACTAGTAGACATCACGACCATCTATAAATAGTAAGTTTACTATTATAGTAAGTCGCTATTTCTAGGAGTTTTAGTTGTAGTTTGATTCTGATTTCTTTCCCATTGCTTGGTACCCTTATTTAAGGGGTTGTGAACTCATTTTTATTAATTCATTAATCAATTTCGAATTTATTAGAATTTATTTCTACTTTATGCTTTCTTTCCTCATGGATTCGAGAAGTCTCTGTGCGGAGTCCAGAGAAGTTCTGTGGATTCAGAATACTTATCCTCTTGAAGAAGACGGTGCTCGACCTCACATCCTCCCCTGCGTCACTCATCCCCTCTCATGTATCTTTCCCTTAAAAACTCTTTTTAAGGACCAGACTCGTTCATTGAATTTGGACCATCGGTCAGTTCCACTCAACCGTCTAGTTATCTTTTACACATGGGATACACAAGACAAACAGTCGTCCTGATTTCTTAGAGAAGGCATCTAGATCTGAGAGATGGGGCCTTGGGGAAGACATCAATGACTAGGCCGTATGTGCGAAATCCGGGGCATTTTTGGGCAAGACAATCAAGAGATAGTCCAGTTCACACATTGAACGTGGGCCATTGGCAATCTAATCGTAAGCCATCCATTTTTTTAGTTCATGTGGGCCACCGAATTGATAACCAGAATGGCCTTTTTAAAAAAAAAAAAAAAAAAAAAAAAAAAGTTAGCACACGCCCCACTTGGGAGTCGATGACCAGAATGGCCTGATTTTGAGGGATTAATGACCACTTTCACCACAAATTCTGCCAGATGAACGGCGTGCCCGCACGCGTGCGCTAGTGTTGGGTGCGTTCAGTTCAAATGCTCCTTACAACAGCACGCCTATTGCAAAAATGATTTTCCACACGGAAACTGGCTGCTTGACTTTCCCAAAAGATCCCTTAGTTTCGGAGGAAGATTACACATGCAGTTCCCTGGACCTCCACGATAGATGTAGACCCACCCTCAGAAAATCCAGTCCAACTCACTGGGAAATGGCTCCCACAGCAACTATCACACCAATAGAGGGTCCCTATCAAGATGGAGGCCTGGTTAATGATTCGTCTTCAGTCAGGTTCGACTCAGACGAGTCGACTCGGTCTTGGAACAACCCGATCCAAGTTCAAGTCTAAAAACCATGGTTGGACCAGCCACAGACTACATTTTCAGGTAGTTCTGCAGACCACTAAACCAGTCAATCAAGAAAAAAAAAAGAAGCCAAAGTCAGCACATGAGAAGACCCCGGGGAGAGAGGATTAGGTGCAGCCCGGCCTCATACAACACGGTGCGGCCATGAACATCACGCCCACCTTGATGTATGTGTTGTATATCTACGCTATACATCCATTTTTCCATTT
The DNA here is from genome assembly GCA_021015155.1 of Magnolia officinalis. NCBI lineage: Eukaryota > Viridiplantae > Streptophyta > Magnoliopsida > Magnoliales > Magnoliaceae > Magnolia > Magnolia officinalis. The sequence goes on along the minus strand of JAJHSJ010000001.1, from coordinate 130,853,752 downwards.
CATTTTAGAGCATGAGCCCAAAAATGAAGCACATACAACTCTCACGTGCACCACACCACAGGAAACAGTGGCAATTGAACGCACACCATTAAAAACTTCCTAGGGCGTACACCATAATGTTTATTTTACATCTAACCTGTTGATAAGGTCACACAGACCTGAATGAAGGGAAAAGAGAAATATCAGCTTGATTCAAAACTGTGGAACACGAGAAATTTTTAGCAATCAATCACCACTGTTTCCTGTAGTGTGGTCCACCTATGATTCGGATATAATTCAATTGTTTGTCTCATTTCCTAAAATGGTCTGGAAAACTGGATGGACGGGGTGGATATACTACACATACATCAATGTGGGCCCCACGGTCAGGGCCGCACCGTGTTGGGTGAAGCTAGGACTGCACCTTATCTGCTCCCGATCGCAAGCGGCGGAGCTGGGCATCGGACCGAGTCGGACCGTATTAGGTTTAACCCGATCAGATCCGAAATCTACACGGCTAGATCCGAATCTGATCAGATCCGGCACTGAGTATAGGCCATCGGAGTCGAACCGATCAAATGCACAGCTGGTCTGACCCGAGCTGCCGAACCGAGTCGATCATGATCAGATTTTTTAATGGTGAAAATCATTATCATCGTTGCTATTTTCGGTGTAGTCCATTTGAGCTTTAGATATGATTCAATTTTTTTACAAAATGTTCTAAAATGATCATGAAAAATAAATAAATGTATGGATATAATAAATACACCATTGTGGGGCCCATCTTAAATTCATTTAAGCTGTTCGTACAACTCGAGCTCGAGGGTCAAGGCTTTCAAAGATACAGCTGTTTTACACTGTGAACGGCCAGTGCCAAGTCCATCAACCAAGCGAGCATGTTTTAAGGTGGTTTTGATCACGGTGCATATGTTATATCAAAACCGTCCATCCATTTGACAAGCATGTTTTAAGGCTTGAGACGAAAAATAAGATAGATCTAACTATTAACTGGGCCACACTGAAAAAAGCAATAAAGAATGAACGTTTATCATTGAAATTCTTTTTGGGGTCACGGTCTGATGAAAGTTCTGGATGATTTAAAATTTATTTTTCCTCTTAATTGATGTCTTTGTGATCTCATGAACTAATTGGATGGAAAATAAACGTTATGGTGGGCTCTACAAATTGTTTAGAGGTGAAAATCATTCTCAGTCATTATTTGTGGTATGGTCCAAGTGATCTTTGAATTTGATCCATTTTTTTGGATAATGCTATAAATTGATATGTAAATATGTTATGAACGGTATAGATATAATAAATACATCACCATGGGCCATATAACTTTGATCTCCTTTGAACCGTTCGTACAACCCACAGGAAGCAAACTCTTGGCACGACACAGCCAGCTATATAGCTGCTGTGTTTGGTACAACCGGCAAATCTTTTTACTAATATACACAGTAACTTTGTTAGGGCTTACTTTGAATGCATGTGATTTATCCACGCCGTCCATTCATTTTTGCAGATCATTTTAATGGTTGAACCCAAAATTTATGTGAATGGATTAGTTTTTGGGTCCGGTCGGGTCGAATCAGGGTCAATTCGAACTCGACCCAAAAAGTTCGGATCTAGATGGGGCTACCCGATCAGCACCGATCCAGACTGTCGGTACGGTTCTGATCAGGTAGGATCAGGTCTGATCGGGTCTATTTTGCCCAGCTCTAGCAAGGGGGTGGAAAAAACGAATACAGATCCTCTGTTTAGCAGGAAAATCGCGATAGTTGCAGTTTAATTGGACGGTATCATTACACACCGTCATTGCTGACCGCATGGACCAATGATAATAAGAAAGCAGAATAGTCATGCTTTTGACAAACAGAGGATCCGGACACGGAAAAAACACACACCATACCCCAATGTCTCATCTCCAAGCAAAGCAAGGCTTTCCTGCTACAATCCTTGTTTGAGATCCTACAAAACCGAAGCAGCTCTGATTTTTGGTACACCACAGGAAAGAAGAAAAATAAATCCAAGAATGGCAGAGGCGCTTCTCCAAGTTGTATTTGAGAACTTGAACTCCCTGATCCAAAGGGAATTTGGATTGATGTGGGGGTAAACAAAGAGCTGGAAAAGCTGTCGAGCACATTGTCGACCATTCAAGATGTCCTGGAAGATGCAGATGAGAGACAGAAAAATGATAATGTGGTGAGAAATTGGCTCAGAAAGCTCAAAGACGCAGCTCACGATGCCAGTGATATCATAGACGAGTGTGCGACGGAAGCTTTGCAATCCAGTATCGATAGCGGAACTGAAGACGGGGCGATGAAACAGGTGATTTCTTTCTCTCAATCTTGTTTTGGACTGAACCCACTTGTATTTTGGCATAAGGTAGGACATAGGATAAAGGAGCTCCAGGAAAGGTTAGACGTGATCGTGGAGGAGAAGTCTTAAGTTCCATTTGCAAGAGGGGTGGAGAGCATCAGACAGCTGAGATCAGAGAGACTAGCTCTTTTGTAGACAAATCAGAAGTCTTCGGTAAGGAAGCGGATAAAGCGAAGATAGTAGAGTTGTTACTGGATGGCAGCAGCGGAGAAGAAGACGTCCTGGTGACAGCTATCATTGGCATGGGGGGTCTTGGTAAAACGACTCTTGCTCAGCTGGCCTACAACGACGAGCGGGTAGAGAGGCATTTCGAGAAGAGAATGTGGGTATGCGTGTCTGATGATTTTGACGTGAGAAGGGTTACAACGGCAATTATCCAATCTTCATCCATGAACGGTTGTGACCTTTTGGACTTGGATCCATTGCAAGTTAGGCTCCGAGAAATACTGGACAGGAAGAGATTTTTGCTCGTTCTTGATGATGTTTGGAATGAGAACCACGAGAGATGGGCGAAACTGAGAAATCCTCTAAGATATGGAGCGCGGGGAAGTAGAATTTTGATCACTACCCGCAGCGAAAAGGTTTCATCAGCTATGAGCGCAAGCCAAAGATACAATCTGTCGGGCTTGTCCGATGATGATTGCTGGTCACTGTTCAGTTGTAGAGCATACGAAGGGAGAAATCAAGAGGAATGTCAGTAGCTTGAAGCTGTGGGGAAGAAGATTGTGAATAAGTGCAAAGGTGTGCCGCTAGCTGCAAAGACGCTAGGAAGCCTCGTCCGATTCAAGAAAACGAGAAGAGAGTGGCAACTTGTCATGGAAAGTGAAATATGGGATTTAGAAGAAGAAGAGAACATGATTTTGCCAGCTCTAAGGTTGAGCTATTTGAATTTGCCATCACACCTGAAGGCTTGCTTTGCATATTGCTCTATATTCCCCAAAGATCATGAAATCCCAAAGAAGCAGTTGATCCAGTTATGGATGGCTGAGGGTTTCATTTCCAAGAAAGGGATAAAGGAGATGGAAGATGAAGGCAATGACTATTTCAGCAATCTACTGTGGCGCTCATTCTTCCAAGATATCACAAAAGATGCACACGGCAATATACTCAAATGCAAGATGCATGACCTTGTGCATGATCTTGCACAGTCTGTTGCAGGAAACGAAAGCTTCATTATGGAGGCGGGGAAGCCTAACAACATACCTATTGGGGCCCGCCATTCATCATTTATTTGTAACAACATGGTTTCACCATCCATTCCCAAAGCTATGTACAGTGCCAAGAAATTGCGCACGTTTCTCCTATTACATGATGCCTCTGTTTATCAAATAGACATCAAGAAGATCCCCCGAGACCTTTTCTTGAATGTCAGATGCTTGCGTGCATTGGATTTGAGTAAGAGCCAAATTACAAGGTTGCCTGATACTATAGGCAACTTGAAACATCTGAGGTACCTTGATCTGTCTCGAACCTGTGTCCAGACATTGCCGAGTTCTATAAGCAATCTCTGCAATTTGCAGACTCTGAAGCTTAATGGTTGCAGTCATCTTGAGAGGTTGCCCGAAAACATGACGTACATGATAAGCTTTCGTCATCTCGAGCTCAACGATGTGAAGTCGTTAAAATGCATGCCAGTGAGGATGGGAAAGCTAACTTCCCTCCAAACCATGTCGCAATTTGTTGTGGGAAAAGGTAAAAGGTGTAGCAGCATCCGGGAGTTGAAAGACTTAAAATTGCAAGGGTCGATTCGGATAAAGAACCTCGAGAACGTGGCAAACAAGGAGGAGGCCAGAGAAGCTGACTTACTGAACAAAGAAGACCTCAACCATTTGAGCCTTTGGTGGGAATCAGATGGTTTTAGCTCATCTGGAGAAGCTGAGGAAGAGCAAGTGAAGTGGGCAGAGATGGTTTTTGAAGAACTCCAGCCTCATATTAACCTGAAAAATCTGGGGGTATGGGGTTATGTGGGTGCTAGCTTTCCAAACTGGATTGGAGCACCAGTGCTCTCCAATTTGGTCAGTGTGGGATTGCTTGGCTGTAAAAATTGCAAGCATCTTCCACCGCTAGGTCAACTTCCAAACCTCAAACGTCTAGATATAAATGGAATGGATGGAGTCAAACAAGTAGGCCGTGAGTTTTGTGGGGACAATGGAATTAAGGGGTTCCCAAAGTTGGAAAAGTTGGAGTTTTATCGCATGCTCAATTGGGAGAAATGGTCAGGAGTTGAGGAAGGAGAAATGCAATGCCTTCGTTCTCTGAAGATTGGAGCATGTTGCAAGCTGACATCTTTGCCGGATGGACTACGATACCTGGTTTCACTACGAACTTTTGAAATTAGACAATGCCCATTGTTGGACTCTGCCCCGACAGCACCAAATGGCAACACAACAGCCTAGCAACAACAGTAGTAAAGTTTTTTGTGATACACCACTGTTATTTATGCAAAGTCTATCCAATATTCTTTTGAAATAACAAGCATATCTATGATGTAAAGCAGTATTCATCTGTGGAATCTAATATTCATCTTTCACATAATTCAAAGGCATGAAGGAAAAGAATGCTGTTTCCTTCTCTTTTTTTTTTTCTTTTTTTTTTTTTAAAAGGAACTAACCTGATAGAAGATGGTCCACCAAACAGATAATGTTACTGCAGGTAACTGCATCAACTCATTTACTCGTCGACAAAGTAGGTCAAACCTTACAACCTTGAATATGTGCAAACAGGAACATCGATTATTTCCTACCATTAGAACAAAAATAGCTCCCCGAGATGTTAAGGGCATGTTTGGCTGGGCGGATTGGAAGGGATTGAAAGGTATTAGGGTGGATGGCATCACTTTCGAGGTAATGATGGCTGCGTCAATGGATTGGTGCAAGATCCATGGGATTGCTATATCCCGGGATTAGATCACCGAGTCTGTTTGGCTCGCTTGTCCGATCCCGTGATTGCACCTTCCAATCCCTTCCAATCCATCGAACCAAACATGTCCAAGCAAAATTGAATGGGATTAGGGTGGATTGGATGGATTTTAAGGTAATGATGGTGATGTCAGTAGATTGCTGGCAATCCCATGGGATTGCTATATCCAGGGATCAGAATCCCGAGTTTGTTTGGCACGCCTGGCCAATTCCGGGATTTACCTTCCAATACCTTCCAACCCGCCCGGCCAAACAAGCCCTAAGAGAAAATATATATATATTCTAGAATTGACAAAGGGTGATGATTTATACCAGTGTTGTCATGTGCGACCGCATATGCCCATATGCGATCGCATATGCGCATATCCATATGCAAATCGCATATGCAATCATGGCATATGCAAGCGATCATATATGCAATGCATGCGATCGCATATTGGCCATGGCACATTAATTTTTTATTTTTTTTATTTTTTTGCAAAAAAAAAAAAAAAAAAAAATCTTATAAAAAGGCTTCCAAATATCCTCCATTTGCAATATTCTCATTCCAAAACTCTCTATACTCTCTTCTTCTCTTACATTTCTTAGTTACAAGTGGTCTCTCTCTCTCTCTCTCTCTCTCTCTCTCTCCTACATTGCCTCTCTTGAAAGTTGGAAGATCAAGATTCAAGCACTTTTAAGTTTCAAGGAAGATAGCTTGTTGATTTTGTTGTTACTTGTTAACTATATTGTTTAATGTTGATAATTTGATGTTTAATTCATTGTTTAATTGATTTTTTCTCTCTCAAATGTATTTTAAATATGTAAAATTAGTTATCTATTAACTTAGAAATTTACCCTTAGTTTTTTTTTTTTTTTTTTTTTTTTTTTTTTTTTACATTATATATATATAATATATATATATATATATATATATATATATATATATATATATGTGGGAAAAGGTACTATACGATCGACCTTACGTAGGATGTCTTACTTACGGTCGAGTGTTGTCACAATGCTGGCCGTCGGATTCGAAAATTTGAAATTAATGGCTAGAGTCAAGACGGGATTTTCCTGACGCATTGGAACATGCAACCCGAGTATCACCTCCTCCAAAAACTCTAAGTAAGAATACTCTTCACAAGATCTCATATAATCCACAAAACTTTTCTTCACGTTTTTGATGTGGGACAAAGCGCACACACCGCACTTTTGAATTCAAAATTTCAAAAAGCGTTTTGGCAGAAAATTCTCGAAATTTTGAAAATTCGAATTTTCATTTATAAAAAAACCACTGATTTTCAACAATTAATAGTGGAAGGTTTCGTTCCCATGGTAGTAGCCTGGATCTACCTTGAATCGGCCATTTTGCAGTTTTGGGAAAGTTTATGGCCTTTGTATATATCTTGGGTCGGTCCTAATCTGAAGATCGGGTTAACCCATGTAAATTCGATACTAATATTACCGACATTGCTATGTGGTCCTGCAATGATTTACGTGTTTTATACAGGGCACAGATTAGATACTGATAAGGTCAGTTGCGAAATTGCTACTGAAGTGACATCAGCAAACTCTGTAGACCCCACCATGATGCATGTGTTATATTCATACCGTCCATCCATTTGGAGAGATCAGTTTATGGCATGAGAAAAAGAATGAGATAGATCTAAAGTTCAAGTAGACCCCACCATAGAAAACATTGGGGACAATGACATCCACCAGTCAAAACTTCTTAGGGGCCATAGAAGTGTCCGATTGAGCTGAGATATATATAAATATATATATATATATATATATATATATATATATATATATATATATATATATATATTCACTTTATCTATCACTATGTTAACTTATGAATAGGTTGGATCTAAAAAATACATCATGATGGGCCCTATAAATGTTTCAACAGTGGGTATAACTGATTCCACCATTTTCTATGGTGAGTCAGCTTGAACTTTAGATCAATCTCATTCTTTTTCTCATGCCATAAAACTATCCCTACGAATGGTTGGACGGTATGGATACCATGCATGCATCATGGTGAGGTCCACATAGCTTGGTGACGTCACTTCAGTAGTGATTTGGCTACTGACCTTGTCAGTATGGTAGGAAGTGGATTGCCTGGTGCCACGCACACCAATCTTGGCGGTGTAAGAAGATTAATATTTTATAAGATAATTAATGATATATTTACAAGACCCGCCGCCATGATGTATGAAGGGTAAAAGAAAATATGAGATTGATCCAGAACTTCTGTGACCCTCAAGATGTTTAATCCCCACTATTTTATGCAGTGTGGCCCACTTGAGCTTTGACCTGTCTCATTTTTGGTTGCAACATTTACAATGATCTTTCCAAATGGACAGACGGTTTAGATATAATACATACCTCATGGCTGGGCCCATATAACTTGGTGACGTCAACACACCACCAATGTCGGTGATGTGTGACACAGCAGGCATTCCGCATACCACCGGGCAGATCCAAATATCAATGGAAACGGATTGGCTACTCCCCTGCCATCAGCCCCGTGGCTGATGGTCGGTGCTATGTGGGCCCCACAATGATGTATATGTTTCATCCATTACATTCATCCATTTTTACAGATCATTTTAGAGCTTCATACAAAAAATTAGAGGGATGTAAATCTTAGGTGGACCACACCACAGGAAAACAATAGTGATTGGATATCTACCATTACAATCCTCCTAAGGCCCACTGTACTGCTTATTTGACATCCAATCTGTTGATTAGGTCATACAGGCCCAGATTAAGGGAAAAAACAAATACTAGATTGATCCAAAACTTTCATGGCCCCCAAAATGTTTTTAATGGTCGACACTCATTCAACACTGTTTCCTGTAATGTGGTCCAATTGAGATTTTGACATACCTCTTTTTCGATATCATACTATAAAATAATCTGGAAAACTAGATAGACGGAATGGATGATATACATACATCATGGTGGGACCCACAGAACACCGACCACCCAGCCATTGGCTGGTGGCAGGGAGAGTGGCCAATCCGTTTCCAATATCATTCAATGCCCTCGAGGAGTTAGATGTGCATTCGCTCGCATGATGGGATGGGTGATTGTTGGGCCACAGGTGTCATCAGGGAGCACTTATTGAAAATCCGAACCATTCATCAGCTACAGAACGCTCTGATGATTCACTCTTCAAAATATAAAAATGGTTTACTAATCAAACAGCAACAATTTTATAGTAAACAAATAGATAAAATGATCAGCAATCCTTGTAATAAACACGTGTGACTTACCTGATGAGAAATATCATTCCAATAAACATGATGGATGAACCAGATATAGCGTACGTATGCCACGTTATCACCTGTACTGCAACCGGCCCATGAGCGCAGTTGCATTCCCGGTGCTTCTTTTTCAAAAGAACCGCACGAGAGGACCTCGGGAGAAACGGATTGGCCATCCAAAATCCTTGCGCAGGAAAGCCTTTCGCAGGAAATCCGCGTCCACTCCCCTGCCACCAGCCCGGCGGCTGGTGGTCGGTGCTCCGTGGCCCCACAGATTCATCCATTTCTAGAGATCATTTTAGGGCTTTATTTAAAAAATGAGAGGGATATAAATCTCAGTTGGACCACGCCACGGGAAAGCGATAGTGATTGCATATCCACCCTTACAAATCCTTTTAAAGCCCATTAGACTGTTTATTTGACATCCAATCTGTTGATTAGGTCATACAGACTTAGATGAAGGGAAAAAAACAAAAACCAGCTTGATCCAAAACTTCTATGGCCCGAAAATGTTTTTAATGGTCTTCACTCATTCAACATTGTTTCCTATAACGTGGTCTATTTGAGATTGGGATATACCGTATTTCTAGTTTCATACCATAAAATGATCCGCAAAAATGCATGGACGGCATGGATGAAACACATACATCATGGCGGGGCCCACAGAGCACCGACCATCAGCCATTGGCTGGTGGCAGGGGAGTAGCCCATCCGTTTCCGGCCGGCACGTAAGCTAACCGAGACCCGCGTGGATGAAAATTTCATGTGATCCAACCCGTCCATCAGGTACGCCACGCTGCCTCATGCTAACCCTCGAATCAAATTACGATGATGATTCAAAACTCAGATAGCTCGTACCAAAGGAAACAGTTGGGATGGGACGCGTACACCGTTAATTTTGTGTAAGTATCCAACGTAGTGTGCATAGGACATCCAGTCCACTCATCTGATGTGAATCATAAGGATGGAAATAATACTAAAAAAATCATATTATTCCAAAATTCAAATGGGCCATGATAGGATAATTCTGAAGTTTTTAATAAATTTAAATTGCGTGCGTTGAATAAGCCTATTTTTGGATCAAGGTCAAAAAAGCAATGGTATACCTGATGGACGGATTAGATTTTATGCACGTTCTATGCTTTCCCCACGCGGAGAGAGCCATTCCCGTGAGATACGCGAGAGTTCTACTTTTTTAAAGCCCGAGAACTTTTGGGAGAGCCATCATTAATACATGCACTCCTCTGCCCGCTGGGTGGAATTTCACCGCCTATACTCGAACCCTTGACCGGGTGTTCAAATTCCTGAGGGTATACCACCGGAACAAGAGTAAGGATCCTTGATATACTGGGGAGTGTATGTACTCGGCCAAGGATACCTTGATACTTACATTATTCTGTCCGGAAGAATAGAAACACGACTGCAAACGGAACCGGGAGCCCGCACATGGCGCCGGGGAAATGGGCGAATAGGAATCGGGAAGGGGCGCAGATTGGATACTGACAATGCCAGTAGCCAAATCCCTACTGAAGTGACGTCATCAAGCTATGTTTACCTCACCATGATGGATGTGTTGTATCCACACCGTCTAACCATTTTTAGAGATCGTTTTATTGCATTACAAAGAGGATCATATGGATCTAAAGTTCAATTGGACCCCACCATAAAAAATAGTTGGGACAGTGACATCAACTGCTCAAAACTTCTTAGGGGCGACAGTACTTTCCGATGAAGCTTATATTTTTTGTTTTCACTTCATCTATTTTTATGTTAACTTATGAATATGATGGATCTCAAAAATACATCACTATGGGCCCTATAAATGTTTCAACGGTATGTGTGACGGCTCCCATGGTTTTCTATGGTGGTCCACTTGAAATTTAGATCTATCTCATTCTCTTTGTAATGTCATGAAACGATCTCTAAAAATGGTGGGACGATCTCTAAAAATGATGGGACGGTATGGATACAACACACGCATCATGGTGGGGTTCACAGAGCTTGGTGATGTCACTTCACCAGCGATTTGGCTACTGACCTTGTCAGTATCTGATCGGCGCGCCGGGCGTGAACGCCTTCACAGGAAATCCGCGTATATAAATATCAAGGTGGAACCTAGGAAGGTTTCAACGATAGGTTTTTCTTTCGCCAATTTTTCCTCTCGTGTGGCTCACTTTAATTTTAGATCGACAGCTGATTTTCCTAAAATGAGCTCACCAAACGGATGAACAGAGTATATTTCCCAAAAACATAGTGGTGGGCCCCACCCAGCAAAATCCACATCCTCTCTTGTATGTCCAAAGCGAAGCTGTTGACATGAAGTCGTGTATCAGTGATCCAGATGGTGGATACGATGGGCAAGCCTTGCTGGGCAATCTTGACCCGATCCAATGGATCCGACCAGATCTGAACCGATCCGACGGCCTAGATCGGTGCGGATCGAGTAGGACAGTTTAGATCCAAAAGGTTGTCGGGTCGGGTTCGAATCCCTACCTACCCGGACCGATCCGATCCGATCCGATTGGATCCGATCGATCTGGTCCGGAGTGGATAAACCACGTATGCATTTTCACGGTGGGCCCCAACAGAGTCTACTTTGTGCCAAAAGCAGAAGCGGATTTGGATTTGCTGGTGTACCACACACCAGCTATATAGCTGCTGTAGGTACGTGTCGTGTGCGAAAACGTACGGGCGGAGACATTGTCTACTTCCCCTGGTCGGTGCTCTGTGGGCCCCACCATGATGTATGTGTTTCATCCATTCCGTTCATCCATTTTACATATCATTTTAGGGCTTTATACAAAAAAATATATATATATATAAGGATACAAATCTCAGGTGGACCACACCACAGGAAAACAATAATGATTGGATATCCACCATTATAATCCTCCTAAAGCCCAATGTACTGTTCATTTAACATCTAATCTGTTGATTAGGTCATAAGGACCCAGATTAAGGGAAACAATAAATATCAGCTTAATCAAAAACTTTTATGGCCTCCAAAACGTTTTTAATGATCAACATTCATTAAACACTGTTTCCTATAACGTGGTCTACCTGAGATTTTGGTATACCTCTTTTTTTCTTTTTTTTCTTTTTTTCATAACATAAAATGATCTATAAAAATAGATGGAGGGCATGGATGAAACACATACATCATGGTGGGGCCCACAAAGCAGCCATTGGCTGGTGGCAGGGGAGTAGCCAGTTTCCAAGCGTCTGACGCTCCAAGAGCTCGAGTTGTACGAACGGTTTAAAGAAGATCAAAGTTATATGGGCCCCACCGTGATGTATTTATTATATCTATACCGTTCATATATTTTTAGAGATCATTATAGAGCATCATCCAAAAAATAAATAATATCCAAAGATAATTTGGACCACACCACAAATACCAGCAGAGAATGATTTTCACTGTTAAGCAATTCATGTGGTCCACTTGATGGTTAGATCTGTCTTATTTTCCGTCTCAAGACTTAATACGAGCTTGCCAAATGAATGGACGGTTTAGATATAATACATACCCCATGATTAGACCCACAGAACTCGCTAACGTCGATGCAGATGTCACCCAATGCAAGCTGTGCTTGCGTGAAAAGCAAACCACTGCTGTGTCATGCTGTGCACGTCAACGGTTCGGAAAAAACATGGTTATGGTAGATTGAATGTTCTTTCAGAGCCATGTGGGGCCCACCTTGATGTATATGTTTTGTCTAAGTCGTTCATCCATTTTGACATATCATTCTAAGCCTTGAACACTAAAATACAGTATATTAAAGGCTGAAATGGACCCCACCATATAAAAAAATTGGATTAAATCATATAATCTGAATCATACCTAACCCGATCCGACTCAGTTTCCCTGACCGAGTCGGACTCGGTTCGGGTCAGGCCAACCATGTGTCGGATCGATCCGAGTCAGGTGACCCAAACTCGGCCACGGATCGGATCGATTTCGAATCAAGGCATTCAAATTATGGATCGGATCAAGTTGGACTCAATCCGATCCAACCTGGACCGATGCCCAACTCTAGTAGCGAGACTTGCTACTCAAGAGATGTCATCAAGTTCTATAAGCCCATGATGATATAGGCCCATAATGATGTATGTTTTGTATTTGTATGATTTATTCATTAGGAGAGCTCATTTTAGGATATGAGCAAAAAAAAAAAAGGCATATCTAAAACACTGGGAAACCTAACCCCAACAAATAATGGAGACTGAAAGCCTACCACTAAAAAATCCCAAGGCCACAAAAGTTCTCAATCAAGTTGCTATTTGTGTTTTCCTTAGTAGATATCCGTGTTAACTTGTGAAATGGTTGGATCTCAAATAAATATTATGGTCGACCAAAAAGGTTCCGATGGTGTTTGTCACTCTCTCGACTATATTTTCTATGGTAGGTCCACTCAAGCTTTGAATCTCCCTCCTTTAGCTTATGCCCTAAATTAATCTATCCAAATCACATACATGATGGTGGAGTCCACCTAAATTAGGGCCTGCTTGGGAGCGTGGATTTGGAACCGCCTGGATTTGAAATCCCTCCTATTGTGTTTGGCACCCTAGATTGTGAATCAACTTTAATCCAAAAGTAGCTATGTATGATATATTTATAAGGGTTTGAATTTAATTACTAAATTAACTTTAATATATCTAATTAGTGACATATATAATGTTTGATACAATGGTTGTAATAAGCCCATTGAAATATATGCTTTACCCAAAAATAATGAAATTCCAAGTCTTGGATGAACCACGAGCATAAGATCATGTCCAAGTGACTAACTAATGATTTTTAACTATTGATTTACATAGACAATGTTTGGACTGTGTTGTTAATCATATTAAAGTAATTATAGTAATGCAATTGATAATCTAATTATTTTTTTGACATCTTTAGTGGCCATGTGCCCAATAAAATAATAGTACGATGATACACATTACACTTGTGATTATTGAAAGGACAGTGCAATTGAAGCTCTTGAAAGGATTCGAGTTGAAATCCCCTCAAATCTACGGATAAACGATCCCTTATCTCCGTCACTTCAATAGCTAGTCTCACTACTCACCTTTCAGTGGCTAATCCGCATCCCACTTGGATGTAATGCATCAAACCACGGTCAGTAATTGGCTACTCACAGGTTCTCACGTGACAAGAATTTCGACCTCATCGTCACGTGATGTACATGGAATGTATACGGCACGAAGTGACACGTGTTGCGGCGGAGAGTGGACGCCCATGCTTTGATGACGACATCATATCTTATCGATGGAGACAAAGGTGAAAGAGCCGCCTTCACTCTACCAGCACCCACTCAACAGCGAAGGATGCCAGCGTCTACAGACTACGGCACACATGCTTCACGGGGCATTAGCTGTGTAGCACCGTCCATGTTGTATATGTTAATCTACTCCGTCCATCATGTGATATACTTTATTTTGAAACTCAATTTAAAAAAAATTGAGCGATCGAAGACTTCAATGGGCCACAACAATGGGATCTCTGTAAGGATGCGCTAAAAGCTACAAGTTCACCAGGTGTAGCCCGCATGCACTTTAGATCACTCTTTCTTTTTTGTATTTTCACTTCATTCTGGTGAGTTACACCTGATTAGCAGGTTAAGATTAAAGATAAAACACTAATAGTGGTCCAATAGACAGACCTATGATTTTTTAATGGTATTCCATCCCCATTCTTTCCCGTGGTGTGCCCCACAGTTTTCTATCTGTAGAATCTTTTTCCAAGGCGTAGAGTTCAGGATAAAATCTGATGGGCGGAGTGGATGTTACATGTACAACATGGTGGGTCCCACAGAGCTTGGCTGTTTTCCGCGCTGCGTAAATAAGGTGTGGCAGAGGATTTTCAGTCGAAACGGATTGGCTACTCCCCCACCATGATGTACGTGTTTCATCGATTCTGTTCATCCATTTTTACAAATTATTTTATGCTTGATCCAAAAAATGTGAGAGATATAAATCTCAGGTGAACCACACCATAGGTAAACAATACTGATTAGATATCCACCATTAAAATCCTCCTGAGGCCCACTGTACTGTTTATTTTACATCTAATATGTTGATTAGGTTATACAGAGACACAGATGAAGGGAAAACATAAAGATCAGCTTGATCCAAAACTTTTATGGTTCTCAAAAAGTTTTAATGGTCGATGCTCAATCAACACTGTTTCTATAATGTGGTTCACTTGAGATTGGGATATACTTCGTTTTTGGTCTCTACTATAAAATGATTTGAAAAAAATATATGGATAGCATGGACTAAACAAATACATCATGGTGGGCCCACAGAGCACCTACCACCGGCTATTGGCTGGTGGCAGGGGGAGTGGCGAATCCGTTTCCATTTTCAGTCTTGATTTATTCGAAGATGTCGTTCCTACTGCGACATGTTGCAGCGAAGTAGATAAGGAGCCACTCAACTTTCACAATGACCATATTACCCTTCTTATTTTCGAAGCCCATCGAAACACGATATCTCTGACTCTGTGAAATGCCCTCAACGCCCTCGTACTCGGATTCGGTAGTTATCCACAGTTGAAACCAATCTTTGGCCCATCTTGATGTTTATTTGCCATCCAACCTGTTTATAAAGTCACATAAACATGAATTAAAGGAAAACATAAAAATTAGATTGATCCAAAATTCCGTGGCCTACAAGAAGTTTTCAATGGTAGGCATTCCGTCTTCACTCTTTTCTGTGGTGTGGTCTACTTGAGATTCAAATCTTCCCCATTGTTATTGGGTTGATGCCCTAAAATGAGATGATAAAATGACTGGATGGTGTAGATAAAACATACATCATGATAGGCCCACAAGCTTCAACCATTACCGAGCTTGGTAGCGAAGGGGTCACTACGGAATCCGAGGCCAACGTCCTAGCTTTTACGTTTATTTCTGTGGGCATGTCTTTTCAACTTGGCAACCCCGTTTCACAATTCAGTGGTGGACCCCAGGCCAAGCATCGGTGTCCGAGTTGCCCACCGCTCCCATCAAATTTTGATTGAAAGGTGATGAGAGATGTGAATCCAATTTGTCATCACCTGCTAAAATATCAGAAAAGTGGAGTGATAAACAGTGGGTCCCACTCTCATGATTAAGATAGTGATGACAACTTCTGCACTTGATCATTCCCATTCCGTATTTACATGATCGATAGCTTTGAAAGAGGGCAATGCATGATACACGAAAGGCAAGTTTGTTTTTTTTAAGTAAACGTGGAAATGAGCAATAATTATTTCCTCTTGTTATTACTCCACCGTTGCGTTGATTTGACTCTACTTTTTTCAACACTAAAATGTTGCCAAGTATATGGGAGCCCACCCTAACATATGTGGATTACCCATAACGTCCATCGGTCATGCTAACTGCATTTAGGGCATGAGCTAAAAAATGAGGCAGGTTCAAAGTTCAAGTGAACCACACCACAGTGAAAATGGAGTCGAACAGTCACCATTAAAAGCTTCATGGGACCATTGTTTACTTTTGATGTAGAGCGGGTCGCGAACAATTACATGGCAAAGATGGATCAGAAAAGGCCCGGTCGGCGACAGAAGTGATTTGGACCATCAGACCTTAAATCAGGCGTATCTCGCAATCCGGGATGAGTTAGCGGACAAAAAATATATGATTTTGGGGTAGAACGACTACTTTAGCCAACCAACCCAGCTATGCAGGGTTGCGACGCTCGGAATTGCGAGAAACCCCTGATTTGACGGTCGTTTCCCTGTTTCAATTTCGTTTTTACTATAAATAGTAAGTTTTAGTTTGCTTATAACTCTTCATCCGTCGGGCTTTAGGAGTTGCGCCCAACGTGAAAAGAGCTTAGAATAATTAGGAGAACGGGTTGGTGAAGCCAAATAGGACACTTACTATTTTTGGCCGAAAACCTTGCGCACTAGTAGACATCACGACCATCTATAAATAGTAAGTTTACTATTTACAGTAAGTCGCGAATTCTAGGAGTCCTAGTTGTAGTTTGATTCTGATTTCTTTCCATTGCTTAGTACCCTTATTTAAAGGGTTGTGAACTCGTTTTTATGAATTAATTAAGCTATTTCGAATTTATTTCTATTTTCTACTCTCTTTTCTCGTGGATTCGAGAAGTCTCTGTAAGGAGTCCAGAGAAGTTCCGTGGATTCGGCATAGTTATCCTCTTGAGGAAGATGGTGCTCGACCTCACGTCCTCCCCTGCGTCAGTTTGGTATCAGAGCGAGGTTTCTCCTCGGGTCGATGGCTTCTAACGACGGGTCGGGCAACAATCCCATAGACAGTGCTCTAGGAAATTTTCCTTTAACGGCGGCAACTTTTCAAGCAGCGCACAAGAGAATCGACAAGCCATGCAAGGGCTGCAGGCTTCCATGGACCGCATAGCGAATCTCTTGGCAGAAACCCTAGGGCAACTCCGTGTTCCTGGTGGTAATCCTCCACCACCAATTGCTGAAACCCGTAATCGCCCTGATCGCAGGATAATACCAGCAGTGCATTCAAGGGCCGTCCCTGAGGACGGAGGTTCCAGTGAAGAGGAGATCGATGACGTGATCTTCCAACACCCCAGGCAAGGCGGCGATCGGGTAGATCGAGACTTCAAGATACGGGTTGATATTCCTAACTTCAATGGCCAGCTACACATTGAGGATTTTCTCGATTGGCTTTCTGAAGTTGAGCGATTTTTTGACTATATGGACATCCCTGAAACAAAGAAGGTCAAGCTTGTGGCCTACAAGTTGAAAGGAGGAGCTTCAGCTTGGTGGGAACAACTGCAACTCGCACGAACCAGGCAGATGAAAGCACCAATCCGCACATGGCAGCGAATGAAGCAGCTACTACGTGCCCGATTCCTCCCTAGCGATTACGATCAGGTATTATTCCAACAATACCAAAATTGTCGACAGGGTAGTCGGTCGGTGAGAGAGTACGTAGAAGAATTTTACCGCCTAGCGGCGCGCAACGATTTGGTTGAGACTGAATCGCAGCAAGTCGTCCGATTCAACGGTGGATTGCGTATGGCGATCCAGGATCGGGTCCAGATGCAGTCCGTCTGGACGATGAATGATGCGATCAAGTTGGCTACTCGGGCAGAAGCGCAACTTGAACGTTCTAACACACGGGCCTATCCTACTGCGAGGATCACTACGGCAGGTCCACCCCAGGGAGCTCCACAACCTAAGGGGAAGGAGCTCGTAGGAGCACGCACTCAACCTCCTACGTCTGAGAACCGAGATCAGGGAAGCGGGCAAGCTAGACCCCAAAGGGGGGTATTGACTGCCGCTGGTCCAAGTACAATCCCGAACCTTTATGCTCGGCCAAGGCCCAACAACTGCTATCGTTGTGGCTAGCCCGGCCACCTGTCAAATACTTGTCCCCAACGAAAAGTGGCAAACCTCGCCATTAATGATGGTAGTGCTGATAACGCTTATGAAGATCCAGATATTGAAGAACAGGAGCATACCGCCGAGGACGAGGTAGATGATTCAGATTGGGTTCAGCAAGATCACGGCGAGTCGCTCGTCGTGAGCCGGCTATTATATGCGCCAAGAAAAGAAGTGCATCCACAACGGCATAACATCTTCCGCACTAGGTGTACGGTGAATCGAAAGGTTTGTGACGTGATCATTGACAGTGGAAGCAGCGAGAACATCGTCTCTAGGGGCATGGTGGAAAAATTGCAATTGAAAACAGAGCGTCATCCCTCTCCATATACAATCGGTTGGATCAAGAAGGTAGTGAAACAAAGGTAACTGAACAGTGCACCATATCTTTTTCAATTGGCAAACATTATAAGGATGAAGTAGTATGCGATGTGGTTGACATGGAAGCATGTCACATACTACTCGGTCGACCCTGGCAATCTGACCGTGACGCCACTCATAAAGGGCGAGATAACATATATATCTTCGTCAAGGACGGCCGGAAGACCATATTGGCCCCTATGGATCCAGAAGGACCACCTGAAACTTCTAAAGTGGGAGGTCGTTTTCTCTTAACCATTCGGGACTTCGTGGAAGAATCCAAAGAAACAGGACAGACTTATGCATTAATTGTAAAAGGGGGAGAACTCGAGCCTACCATCATCCCTGAAAAACTAAGGCCCTTGTTACATGAATTCCAAGAAATCTGGCCCGAGGACCTTCCCGATGGGTTACCCCCTATGCGAGATATCCAACACCATATCGACCTTGTCCCTGGGTCCAGTTTACCTAATCGTCCTCATTACCGAATGAGCCCGAATGAGTGCGAGATTCTGCAAGGACAAGTGGAGGAACTGATCCGTAAGGGTCTTATTCGAGAAAGCATGAGCCCATGTGCTGTACCAGCTCTACTAACTCCAAAGAAAGATGGGAGTTGGCGCATGTGTGTCGACAGCCGGGCCATCAACAAGATCACCATAAAATACAGGTTTCCTATACCACGGTTGGATGATATGTTGGATATGCTAGAGGGCGCAAAAATATTCTCTAAATTGGACTTAAGGAGCGGCTACCATCAGATTCGAATACGGCCGGGTGATGAGTGGAAAACAACCTTCAAGACCAAGGAAGGATTGTACGAATGGATGGTCATGCCTTTCGGTCTTTCTAATGCGCCTAGCACATTCATGAGGTTGATGAACAAAGTTTTGAAACTTTTCATTGGGCGGTTCGTTGTGGTTTATTTTGATGATATTTTGATATACAGTCAAGACGAAACCACCCATATGGAGCACCTCAAGAAGGTCCTTCAAGTGCTCACTGAAAATAAACTGTACCTCAATTTAAAAAAGTGTAGCTTCATGACTGATAGCCTATTGTTTCTGGGTTTTGTGGTTACATCCACGGGCATTCGAGTGGATGAGGAAAAGGTGAAGACAATCAGAGAATGGCCGGTTCCCAAAAATATTCACGAAGTACGAAGTTTCCATGGACTAGCGACATTCTATCGTCGGTTCGTGAAAAATTTCAGTAGCATTGTGTCACCGATCACAGATTGCATGAAGAAAGGGCAGTTTCAGTGGACTGACGAAGCCGACAGGAGCTTTGCAGAAATCAAGCGTAGATTATCCACGACCCCGGTTCTTGTACTTTCCAACTTCGACAAACTGTTTGAAGTCGAATGTGATGCCTCATATGTCGGGATTGGGGGAGTTTTGTCTCAAGAAGGTAGGCCGGTAGCCTTCTACAGTGAGAAACTTAGTGATGCACGCAAGAAGTGGTCTACATATGAGATCGAGTTGTACGCGGTGGTCCAGGCACTGCGACACTGGCGACATTATTTGATTCAAAGAGAATTCATACTTTACACGGACCATCAAGCCCTCAAGTTTATTAATAGTCAAGCTAACATTAACCGTGTGCATGCTAGATGGATCTCATTTTTGTAGGAATTACATTCGTGCTAAAGCATAAGTCAGGGCAATAGAACAAAGTAGCCGATGCGCTGAGTCGCCGTGCAACTTTGTTAGTCACTATGAGCAATGAAGTTGTCGGGTTCGATCGCCTCAAAGACATATATGCCGACGACGACGACTTCAAGGACGCATGGGTTAGATGTCAGGAAGGTCACCCCGGTGACTTACATATACAAGACGGGTTCCTTTTTAAGGGAAATCGACTATGTATCCCAAAGAGTTCGCTAAGGGAACAGATAATCCAAGAGCTACATGGAGGTGGCCTCAGTGGACACCTTGGGCGAGACAAGACGCGAGCTCTTGTGGAAGAGCGGTATTACTGGCCGCAATTGGTACGTGATGTGGGAAAGGCAGTCCAACGCTGTTATATTTGTCAGACTTCCAAGAGGCAATCTCATACCCCGTTACCTGACGGCCCTTGGGAGGACTTTGTGCTTGGTCTCCCACGAACACAACGCGGCATGGATTCGGTGTTCGTGGTAGTAGATCGTTTTTTCAAGATGGCGCACTTTATTCCATGCAAGAAGACTCTCGATGCAACACACGTGGCGAATTTATTCTTCAGAGAAATTGTGCGGCTACACGGGGTTCCCAAGACTATTACTTCTGACCGTGACACGAAGTTCATAAGCCACTTTTGGCGGACTTTGTGGACTCGATTCGATACACGCCTTCAGTTCAGTAGCGCGTACCACCCACAGACTGACGGTCAAACTGAGGTTGTGAATCGCACATTGGGAAACCTCCTTCGATGTATTTCAGGAGAAAAACCAAAGCAGTGGGATTTGGCCTTGTCTCAAGCGGAGTTTGCATTCAACAACATGGTGAATCGCTCGACAGAAAATCCCCGTTCCAGGTTATTTACGGACGAGTACCTCGCCATACACTAGACTTGGTCCCTCTGCCCAAGCTCCCAGGCATGAGCATTGCAGCAGAACATATGGCAGACAAAATCATGGGCATTCATGTGGAGGTACAGAACAAGCTACATGCCTCGAACGAAAAGTACAAGGAGCAAGCGGACAAGCATCGGCGACAGAAAGTGTTCGAGGTGGGCGACCAAGTAATGGTCCATCTGCGCAAAGAAAGATTTCCGACCGGAACGTACAACAAGTTGAAGAATAAAAAGATTGGACCGATACCAATCATCCGAAAGATTAATGACAACGCTTATGTTGTTGATCTTCCAGATGATATGGCGATCTCACGAACTTTCAATATTGCGGACCTGACTGAGTATCATGAACCAGCGCATAATGATAACTCGAGGACGAGTTCTTTTGAAGTGGAGGAGACTGATGTAGAGCGGGTCGCGAACAATTACATGGCAAAGATGGATCAGAAAAGGCCCGGTCGGCGACAGAAGTGATCTGGACCATCAGACCTTAAATCAGGCGTATCTCGCAATCCGGGATGAGTTAGCGGACGAAAAATATATGATTTTGGGGTAGAACGAGCTACTTTAGCCAACCAACCCTACTAAGCAGGGTTGCGACGCTCGGAATTGCGAGAAACCCCTGATTTGACGGTCGTTTCCCTGTTTCAATTTCGTTTTTACTATAAATAGTAAGTTTTAGTTTGCTTATAACTCTTCATCCGTCGGGCTTTAGGAGTTGCGCCCAACGTGAAAAGAGCTTAGAATAATTAGGAGAACGGGTTGGTGAAGCCAAATAGGACACTTACTATTTTTGGCCAAAAACCTTGCGCACTAGTAGACATCACGACCGTCTATAAATAGTAAGTTTACTATTTATAGTAAGTCGCGAATTCTAGGAGTCCTAGTTGTAGTTTGATTCCGATTTCTTTCCCATTGCTTAGTACCCTTATTTAAAGGGTTGTGAACTCGTTTTTATGAATTAATTAAGCTATTTCGAATTTATTTAGAATTTATTTCTATTTTCTACTTTCTTTTCTCGTGGATTCGAGAAGTCTCTGTGAGGAGTCCAGAGAAGTTCCGTGGATTCGGAATAGTTATCCTCTTGAGGAAGACGGTGCTCGACCTCACGTCCTCCCCTGCGTCAACTTTGGTGTGGGCTACTTAATGTTGAATTTTTTGCATTTTTTGGCTTATGCGCTTTTCTTTATTTTTTGGCTCATGCCTCAAAATGTTCTAGTAAAACAGATGGACCGCATGGATATGTGGTATTCATGGTAGTGGGGCTCACAAATTTATGCCAATTATTTTAGACAGCTTTTCAAAGCAGAAGCAGGAATACCTTCTTACTTTCAAACATGTGAAATTATAATATTTGGCTATGTACATGGCATTTACCCTAAATTTGGAAAATCAAACAGGCCTAATACTAAAAAATTACCTTGACATTACAAATTTGCACACATGTAACTCACGCTACGGTGGCTGCCAATGTACCGCTTCCAGTTTAGATGTTGCTAAGATCCATTGTGACTAATAATTGGAGATATGCTGTTTCTGGCCAGCACTATTGCAGTTGTTTGGTATGAATATATATATATATATGGAGATGAAATCGTGTGGGATGATGTTGACCATTCATCATTAGGGGCCGATCTTTAATGTGCACCATTTATTATGTCGGGCCACCTTTGATATTGGCTATCCATCACATGGGGCCCATCATCAATGTTACTGTCCATCATGTGTGGCCCACCTTCAATATCTACCACCCATCATGAGGAGCCCACCTTTGATGTAAACTGTCCATCATGTGAGCCCCACCTCTAATGTGGGTCGTCCATCATGCGAGGCCCATCTTGGATGTAATTCACTCATCATTAGGGTAGGCCTTTGATGTGGAACGTCCATCATGTGGGGCTCACCTTGATGTGGTTCATCTATCATGTGGAGCCCACCATTATTAATTGTCCATCATGTGGAGGCCACCTTTGATGTGGATTGTCCATCATGTGGGCCCCACCTTCAAAGTGGATTGCCCATCACGCAGGGCTTGCCTTAGATGTGGTCTATTCATTGTCAGGGCCAACCTTTGATGTGTATCGTCCATTATATGGGTCTATCTTAGTATAGGTCATCTATCATATGAGAGCCAACTTCAATGTCCACTGCTCATTACGATGACCCGCCTTTGAAGCAGATCATCCATCATACGAGCCTGCTTTAGATGTGGGCTATTTATCATCATGGGCCAACTTTGTTGTGAACCATTTGTTACGTGGGTCCACATTAATATGAAGTCATCCATCATGTGGGGCTCATCTTTGATGTGTCGTATGTACTCCACCTTCAATGTGAACGGTCTAATATGGGGCCTCCTTTGATTAGGATTATGAAAGAGATCCTCCTTTGACATTGACTGTGAGAGAGCCTCCTTTAGCATCAATGAGAGATATCCTCCATTTGATATGGAGGTGGGAGATTTTTTTTTTTTTTTATTTTTTTTTTTTTTAAATGATAAATTAAAAAGCTTGAAAAGAATTTTATTGAGATAAGTGACTTTTAGCATATAGGTTACTTTTACCATGATACTTTACAAAGAGATGAAAAATGTAATTTATTAATTACTTAACAAAAGTTAGAAAGTAACTTATCCGGTGATATCCAAACAGACCCTCATGGGCCATTTAAAAATAAAAAATATTCCATGTTCCTGTGTCAATAAACAAGTCTAAATGAATCCCAGGGTAGGATTGTTAAACCAAACTGATTTAGCCAACAGCAAATGTGGTTTTAATTTGGGTTACTATATGCCACATGTCTACATATCAAGTGTCTGTAACAACAGGCCTGGCCGACGGTTCATGGGTGGTAAGAGGGACTTCACCGGTTCCATGAAAATATATCTATTACTTAAAGTAATTTTAATTATTTTAAATATCTACTTATCTATAATACTTTTAATTAGAGAAGTTGAGCTGCCTCAAATCTTCAAGTTAATCTGACCATGCACAACATTGAGTTGGGCTGAGTTGTGGGTTTTCAAACTATGATCCGAACTGTAGGCACATGGAATGGACGCATGAAGCCCGCTGAACCAGGTCGTGTGAAAATGACCTAAGTGCTAGGCTGGCGTAATGAGCCCCGCAGCGAATAGATCCAAGCCCGGTCTGGCTGCCAGAGCAGGGCCTGTTGCCATCCCTATATGTTTCCTTTTTTTTATCACGTATCCTTGATCTTAGAGATGGAATTACACAGAAGCCCGGGTCACGAGTGGCATACGTGGAAGAGATGGGGACCGTTCATTCCGTCAAACAGTAAATGGGTCATATATCAAGAATCACAATGTTTAGACGATTTTGCCTCTCCTCTATCCTTTGTCAACAAATGGACACTGACAGATGTCTGCAAGACAGCAACAGCTTGTATTGGGTAGTATTTGATAAGGAGAACATTTCAAGTCCAATCGGTTGGACCACAAGGTACAGTCCACCCATCGAATAACTTCTAACCTGGTAAGTACGTGTTAAATCCAACCCTCCAATGGGTTGGCCTCATTATGAGGATCACAAAATGAAAAACATCAACCCTATCTACTCATCAGGTGGTCCACACCATGAGAAAATGTGTATCCATTAAATAAAAAAATACATGTGTGGTCCACTCGATATTGGATGTGGCAGATGTCTGCACAAGGTGATCCTCATGATGGGCCAATCTATTGGATGGGTTTATTGTGGCCGCCACACGAAATTGTCCACTTGGGTGGAAAGTAACCTAAAACCCGTTGGACTTAAGACCTTCTCTTTGATAAGAAATCGTATATTTATTGGATGGTTAGGATTGTCTGATCAAGAAAGACCTTCTCTTTGATAAGAAATCGTATATTTATTGGTTGGTTACCTTCTCTTTGATAAGAAATCGTATATTTATTAGATGGTTAGGATTGTCTAATCAAGAAAACCCTTGTTACACGTGTACGGAAGCTAGAAATCACCTGGCCTCCATAGGTACAGGATATCTTTCTTCCACGAGATATTTGCGGATAGCAACAAAACTCTCATCATGGAGGGCCGACCTGCCCACAATATATAGAGACGAGCGGAATTATTTGATACTCTGGCATAGGGCAATAGTTGATACGCAACTACCCGGTAAATGTACATATGGCCCACATCAATTCAATTGAACCGCCCATATTGTAGGACCCAACATGGATAGATGATAGATAATTGTCAAAAAAATCAAATTAATTTAACAACATTATTTTGTGGTTAATGGGCGTGAGTTAGGGGAATACGGACCATGCAGTAAATGCCCCGTAATCGCTAGCAGTTAATCACATCAGCTTGTTTATTGATTTATGAGCCATCTAGATTGGGCCTCACAATACTTTTATTCCATGAGTACGATTCCTTAGTGCCCGAATATCAAAGATCGGACTTTGCTGGAGTATCAAACTGCCTCTGCACCGCATGCAGAGAGATTAGCTCTTAATCACGTCGTTATCTATAATATAAGTGGAGGCTTTGCTTCGTGGAGCTGGATCTGGAAAACCTGCTCATCCCCCACCACTCAACGTCTGGCACGTAGTGCAGTAGATCTCGACCGTCCATCTAATCAGTTCCATCTTTGGATGGCCTTTTATTTAAAATCACATTGAGTGGAGCTGTAGACTATCTCAGCCACACAAATCTCAGGGGAATATACGAAAAAAAATGGATGGCTGGAATCATCCTTTCGGTGTGATCTCCAACTGTGTTCCACCACCAACGGATACGGCCGATCGGATGTGCGGCTTAGATAGAGCGTTTCACATATGCCGTGTCAGGTGTTTGGTGACGAACATCCTTCTTGTGGTATAAAAGAGGACTCCATGTAGTTAATCCAAGGCGGCGCATTTTTTCTTTCCTCAAGATATTAAGTGTTAAAGAAACAATAAAAAATAAGTGTACGTTTGTATGTTTGTGCATTCTAAAATAATATAATAACATTGTATAGAAGAAAAAGAAATCTTTTGTTATGAAGATGATAAAGGAGCGACTTCAACCCGGACGCGGATTGCGTCCTACCCCCGCCCGGACGGTACCGTCCGGGCAGGGATCTGTGAGGACCACAATGATGTAAGTGTTTTATCCACGCCGTTAATCGCTTTTATCAGACCATTTTATGTTATGGTAATAAAAATGAGGCAGGTACACAGCTACAGTGGACCACACCAAAGGAAGCTGCAGTGCTAATGACAACCACCGTTGAAACCTTTCTAAGGGCCACTGTGATGTTTTTTTACCATCCAACCTATTAATATGTCATGTAGACGTTGATGAAATGAAAACACAAATATAAGCTTGATCCGAAACTTCTCAAGCTCCTAAGAACTTTTTAATGGTGGAAGTTCAATCCCCACTTTGTGATTCAATTAAGAATTGAGCCTGCCATGTTTTTTGGATCATACTTTAAAATGATCCAAGAAAAATTATGAACCGTGTAGATAAACCACTTACATCACGGTGGGCCCCACAGAGTCCTGACCGGACGGATTACCATCCGGGCGGGGGTAGGACGCAATCCGCGTCCCTTCAACCCTATCTTACCAATGATAGCTTCTAAGTTCTACCAGCCTCATGAAGTGCGCTCTCCTGGGACCGGTACCAAATCAACTTGTAGTAGCACCAGGATGCCGTGGGGCCCACATCAAATCTGCATCCGATCCATCCTGTCCATTGAATGTTCCTTCCCATGTTTGGTCATGGGGTGAAAAATCAGCCCACGAGGTTACTTAGATGTGCCAAATCGCAAGAAACAGTTCGGAGGGGACACCTAAACAATAGAACCTTCCCCACCGTGTTGTGTACTTTTATTTATTTATTATTATTATTATTATTTATTTTTTTTACACACGCACACACCCCCACACACTCACGCCGTAGTGGGATTTCACCACCTATGGATACCCGAACCCTAACCGGGTGTTAAACTCGTAAGTGTTTGCCACCGGAGCAGGAGTAAGTATCCACCCTGTTGTGTACATGCCATTATCTATTCACGATGGAATGAAGGGACGAAAAATAAAAATAAAAACGTAGGTGAGCCATACCACGTGAATTTAAAGGCCTTTTAAGTTTGATTTTACATTGTTACCTGCATTGTGGTCCACTTAAGTTTTGGATTGCCTGATTTTTAGCTTCTACAGTGAGCTCGAGAGGGAGAGCATGATGGACTGGGTAGATCGGATGCACAGCTCATGTAGGCTCCACTCCTATGCCGCGTGTGTGGGATCCACGACGTTCATAGAGTCAGGTGTTCGCACAAGGGTAATAGACGGTTCAGAGGGTGTGAGCCTGATATTTGAGATAGGAAACATGCATTAGGGGACGCTTTTTTTTTTTTTTTACACACGTACACACACCCCACACACTCACGCTGGTGGAATTTCACGACCTATGGGTACTCGAACCCATGACCGGGAGTTGAAACTCCTGAGAGTACCACCCGGGCAAGAGTAAGGACCCATGCATTAGGGGACGCCTTGGAGATGGCATTCTTCACCTTTGTTGTTTGATCTGTCTTTTACAATTTACTACATAGGATAATCACATTCTCAATATTTTATGAGTCATTTGAATGGCTATAAATTAAATTAGTTGTAAGTCACTTATATATAAGTAAAACAGTTATATTCATAAAATCTCCAAAGATAAGAAAGAAATAGGTGAGACTCAATACAACCTATAAACTTACGGCCATCCACACAACCCCTGACATTCCCACTAAAGTATATGTCATAGTATTTTGTCTTGTTGTGGTGACCCGAGGAGTTTAGAAAGGGCGGCGGTAGGATATATATAATGATATCATCTGCTACCCAAGGACATGCATGGGATTCTCGAGTTTTTTAGCTTATATGAGTGAAGACCATGATCCAGTGATCCACACCGTCCAATTTTTAACCCCACCGCGGATGGGCCACTCACCAAAAATCCCCCACATTAGAAGATTATAGGCCTTCAAAGTTAGTCCTTTCTCAGCTGAGTATTGCCTTTTGTAAGCACGGTTTGCAAGACGCCTGAAAATGAGTTCATCTTAACATAATTACTGTTAACCTAATCTTTATGGGGGTATGATCCACCTACAGTGGGACCCATCAGCCGAATGTTCTGGACTCTCAACACCTGAACAATGTCCTCGTTTGTGCAGAGCCCGAGGATGTTGGCCATATCCTTGGACGCGGATAGCGTACCGATAGTGTCCTATCCACGCCATCCATATCTTATTTTCCAGACTATTTTATTGCATGATCCAAATCTCATATGTATCGTACCACAGGAAAGTGTCCAAATATGAGGTAGATCTAAATTTTCATATGGACCACACACCACAGGAAAGAGTCCAAAAATAAGACAGATCCAAATCTTATATATCTTATATGGACCACACCACAGTAAAGAGAGGTGATTGAAAACTTCTTAAAGGCCGCAAAAGTTTTAGATTAAGCTTATATTTAAATTTTCTCTTCATCCATGTGTGCGTGACCTAATCAATAGGTTAGATGACAAATAAACATTATAGTGAGCCCTAGGAAGTTTTTAATGGTGGGCATTCAATATCCACTGTTTTCATGTGGTGTGATCCACTAGATATTTTAATCTCCCTCATTTTTCAGTTCATGCTCTATAATGATATGGAAAAATAGATGGACAGCTTGGATAAAACACAAATATACCATGTGGGGCCACAGAGCATTGTCAGTAACCACCTTGCTACTGACGCTGTCAGTAGGCAATCCGCCCATTGACTAATGGGCTCAAGAATTCATGCCTGATTTACACTATGGTCCGACTAATCCACATCATGAAACCGATTAAGCCCAAGCCCGACTGTTCTACTTAAAATCCATAAAGCCCCAGCCCAACCTAGCCCATTTAATTTTAATCAAATTGGGCTAAATCGACCAGACCCAACGCAACATGACCTTGGGTTTTAGAAGGGGAACATGGACTAAACGTCGGTCTGCCCAGTTCGTGGATACATGTAAATATGCATGCATCATCATGAGTTCTCACCTATACGTTGTTTTGGGTTTTGGGCCAGGTTGGTCATCTGGCCAAGCCATTGATAAGCTATATCTACGGGTCGAGTTGGGTAGGGCTCCACCTGAGCATGATCAGTTACCCATTTAGCTTGGCCTAAACCTGCCTTAGAAGTATAGTTAGCAAAATTCCTTCTAAAATCTCTGTTTTCCAAATAATAATAAATAAATAAATAACCGCTTATAATTAACTTAACGTTTGAAACTGCATATTTTTCAGAAGTTGGTAAATTTAAAAAAAAAAAAATTCAATTTTTGTACAAATGGTGGAAGATTTTAGTAGAGACAGGTTAAATTGAATTGGGATTACTTGAAAGGAAGGGTTTAAGAGAGGCATAGAATAATATTAATTAACCAACTAGTCAATCACCTATATACATAATTGCTTATGCATATAGAAAATTTAATACATTTTAATGATATATATATATATATATATATATATATATATATATATATATATATATATGGAAATGGTACTATGAGGTAGACCTTATGGAAGCTTCCTCTGTGGTCAAGCTGCGTGGGCCCCACCATGATCTATGCCAGACGTTCATAGTGTATTTGATGGGTACCCTGTAGGTTTTGGGATATCTCAAAAATTAGCAGTATGAAACTCAAGTGGTTCATGCCATCTGAAATTGTGTGAAATCATGTCTAAAATATCTAAAAGCACTTGGTAGGCCTACTCGAGTTTTGAAAACAGCTGAAACTTGTTGTGGCCCGTCATTCAAGTGAGATGCACAATGGATGGGTTGGATGTCTAAATCACATTGTAGCAGCCCTATAAACAATCATGAAAGTTTTAATGGATAGTTATCCACTCTCAATTATTGTCAATGGTGTGGCCCACCTAAGTCATAGATTAGCCTAATTTTTAGGCTCGTGGCCCACCATGGAAGGGTGCATCTAATTGATGGATTAAATGTCCAACATAGATCACGGTGGGGCCCATGGAGTTCGACCTCATGGAAAGCTCTTATGAGGTCAACCTCATAGTACTATATCCCTCTATATATTGCCATTTTCTCGTTCCAATTTATAGAATTGGAGTTCTTCATTCTCTGTATTTTTTTTATTTATTTATTTTTATTGAATTTCGAAACTAAATTAAACCTGGAAATTTCTTATACTTTTTTCCTTTTCCATGCCACAAATTTCTAACTATTCTTAGAAGTAGGGGCGACAATGAGTCTAGTCAACCTCAGGTCAACTAGCCCAACCGGGTTATAAGGTGGGTTTGGGCCAAGGTAAATGAGAGTAGATCCGACTTGGATTGAAAATGTAGCCTTTATATGTTAATGGGTGGAGCACAATTTGAACCCTACCCAACCAGACTCGCCCATATGACTAACTTGACCCCACCCACCCCGACCCATAACCCTTAACAAATTAATAGATGGTAAGCATGGATGCATCCTAAAACGAACATAATTCTTGTTTGACAGACCTAGAGGAAAAATCTAACAAAATCATGCATTATGACCTTGAAAACTATAATCCGCATTATGCTTTTCTGCTTGCTTGCTGCTGGATACTCACGAGACTCTCTTGCTGAATCAAACCGTCTTCCGGCCCATAAGCTAAAAAGGTCAAGACCCAGTGCGGGAAACTGAGAAATCAGGCCTGATCCAGGTCCATGCAACCAGGCAAGCAAGTAAGACCATCAAGGGTTATTTGGCCTGCGTTTCGGCAGATGCAGCAGCCAAACTAGTTATCGGGCACAACGAATTGGGCACCCGATTCAATCCACAGGCTTAGAGGCACACCCCACATGGCACAAAGTGGGCAGGAATCAGTCCTAAACGGCTGGGCTGGCAAAGTTGGTACCCCTCTCAACAGAACCGAATAAAAGAAAAAGAAAAAGAAAAATGGACCATTCATCATGTGGGCCTTACCACATTACAAAAAATTGTTATGTCCCGGGCACGTGTGGTCCACCTGATGAGGTAAACAGTTTTCAACTTTCGGGTGAGGAATGCAAAATGAACTTGAGAGAAGCCGAGTCCAAGCCGTTCCCATAGGCTCACTGATGTAGAGTGGGTCGCGGACAGTTTCATGGCCAAGATGGATCAGAAAAGGCCCGGTCGGCGACAGAAGTGATCCAGACCATCGGACCTTAAATCGAGCATATCTCACAATCCGGAATGAGTTACCTGACATAAAATAAATGATTTTGGGGTAGAACGAGCTACTTTAGCCAACCAACCCAGCTACGCCGGGTTGCGACGCCTGGAATTGCGAAAAACCCCTGGATCGACAATCGTTTCCCTATTTTAATTTTGTTTTTACTATAAATAGTAAGTTTTAGTTTGATTATAACTCTTCATCCGTCGGGCTTTAGGAGTTGCGCCCAACGTGAAAAGAGCTTAGAATAATTAGGAGAACGGTTTGGTGAAGCCAAATAGGACACTTACTATTTTTAGCCAAAAACCTTGCGCACTAGTAGACATCACGACCGTCTATAAATAGTAAGTTTACTATTTATAGTAAGTCGCGATTTCTAGGAGTTTTAGTTGTAGTTTGATTCTGATTTCTTTCCCATTGCTTGGTACCCCTATTTAAGGGGTTGTGAACTCATTTTTATTCATTCATTAATCAATTTCGAATTTATTAGAATTTATTTATATTTTATGCTTTCTTTCCTCGTGGATTCGAGAAGTCTCTGTGAGGAGTCCAGAGAAGTTCCGTGGATTCAGAATACTTATCCTCTTGAGGAAGACGGTGCTCGACCTCACGTCCTCTCCTGCGTCAGTTTGGTATCAAAGCAAGGTTTCTCCTCGGATCGATGGCTTCTAACGACAGGTAGGGCAACAATCCCATGGGCGGTGCTCCAGGGGATTTACCTTTAACGGCGGCAGCTTTCGAAGTTGTACAAAAAGAGAATCGACAAGCCATGCAAGGGCTGCAGGCTTCCATCGATCGCATAGCGGATCTCTTGGTGGAAAACCTAAGGCAATTCCGTGTTCCTGGTGGTAATCCTCCACCGCCAATTGCTGAAACTCGTAATCGCCCTAATCGTAGGATAGTACTGGCAGTGCATCCAAGGGTCATTCCTGAGGAAGGGGGCTCCAGCGAGGAGGAAATCGACGACATAATCTTCCAACACCCCAGACCTGGCGGCAATCGAGTAGATCGAACGGATCGAGAATTCAAGATGCAGGTTAATATTCCTATCTTCAATGGCCAACTACACATTGAGGATTTTCTCGATTGGTTTTCTGAAGTTGAGCGATTTTTCGGCTATATGGACATCCCTGAAGCAAAGAAGGTCAAACTTGTGGCCTACAAGCTGAAAGGAGGAGCTTCAGCTTGGTGGGAACAACTGCAACTCGCGCGAACCAGGCAAACGAAAGTGCCAATTCGCACCTGGCAGCGGATGAAGCAGCTAATACGTGCCCGATTCCTCCCTAGCGATTACGATCATGTATTATTCCAACAATATCAAAATTGTCGACAGGGTAGTCGGTCGGTGAGAGAATACGCAGAAGAATTTTACCTTCTAGCGGCGCGTAACGATTTGGTCGAGACTAAGTCGCAGCGAGTTGCCCGATTCAACGGTAGATTGCGTGTGGCTATCCAGGATCGGGTCTAGATGCAGTCCGTCTGGACGATGAATAATGCGATCAAGTTGGCTACTCGGGCAGAAGCGCAACTTGAACGTCCTAACACACGAACCTATCCTGCTGCAAGGATCTCATTTGCAGGTTTGCCCCAGGGAACTGCACAGCCCAAGGGGAAGGAGCCCGTAGGAGCACGCACTCAACCTCCTACATCTGAGAACCGAGATCAGGCTAGACCTCAAAGGAGCGTATCGACTTTTGCTGGTCCAAGTAAAATTCCGAACCCCTATGCTCGATCAAGGCCCGACAACTGCTATCGTTGTGGCCAACCGGGCCATCTATCAAATACTCATCCCTAGCGAAAAGTGGCAAACCTCGTCATCAATGATGGTAGTACTGATAATGCTTATGAAGATCCAGATATTGAAGAACAGGAGTATACCACCGAGGACGAGACAGATGATTCAGGTTGGGTTAAGCAAGATCACGGCGAGTCGCTCGTCATGAGGCGACTATTGTATGCGCCAAGAAAAGAAGTGCATCCACAGCGGCATAACATCTTCCGCACTAGGTGTACGGTGAATCGAAAGGTTTGTGATTTAATCATTGACAGTGGGACAGCAAGAACATCGTATCCAAGGTCATGGTGGAAAAATTGCAATTGAAAACGGAGCGTTATCCCTCTCCATTACAATCGGTTGGATCAAGAAGGTCAGCGAAACAAAGGTAACTGAACGATGCACCATATTCTTTTCAATTGGCAAACATTATAAGGATGAAGTAGTATGCAATGTGGTTGACATGGAAGCATGTTACATACTACTCGGTCGACCCTGACAATCTGACCGTGACGCCACTCATAAAGGGCGAGATAACATATGTATCTTCGTCAATGACAGCCGGAAGACCATATTGGCCCCTATGGATCTAGAGGGACCACCTGAAACTTCTAAAGTGGAGGGTCATTTTCTCTTAACCATACGGGACTTCGTGGAGGAATCCAAAGAAACAGGACAGACTTATGCATTAATTGTAAAAGGGGAAGAACTCGAGTCTACCATCATCCCTGAAAGACTAAGGCCCCTGCTACATGAATTCAAAGAAATCTGGCCCGATGACCTTCCCGATGGGTTACCCCCCATGTGGAATATCCAACACTATATCGACTTTGTCCCTGGGTCCATTTTACCTAATCGTCCTCATTATCGAATGAGTCCGAATGAGTGCGAGATTCTGCAGGGACAAGTAAGGAGTTGATCCGTAAGGGTCTTATTCGAGAAAGCATGAGTCCATGTGTTGTACCAGCTCTATTAACTCCAAAGAAAGATGGGAGTTGGCGCATGTGTGTCGACAGTCGATCCATCAACAAAATCACTATAAAATACAGGTTTTCTATACCACGGTTGGACGATATGCTGGACATACTAGAGGGTGCAAAAATATTCTCTAAATTGGACATAAGGAGCGGCTACCATCAGATTCGAATACGGCCGGGTGATGAGTGGAAAATGGCCTTTAAGACCAAGGAAGGATTATACAAATGGATGGTCATGCCCTTTGGTCTTTCGAATGCGCCTAGCACATTTATAAGATTGATGAACCAAGTTCTGAAACCTTTCATTGGGCGGTTCGTTGTAGTTTATTTCGATGATATTTTGATATACAGTCAAGATGAAACCACCCATATGGAACACCTCAAGAAGGTCTTCAAGTGCTCACAAAAAATAAACTGTATCTCAATTTTAAAAAGTGCAGCTTCATACTGATAGCCTATTGTTTTTGGGTTTTGTCGTAACACCACGGGCATTCGAGTGGATGAGGTAAAGCAATCAGAGAATGGCCAGTTCCCACAAATATTCACGAAGTGCGAAGTTTTCATGGACTGACGACATTCTATCTTTGGTTCGTGAAAAATTTCAGTACCATTGTGTCACCAATCACAGATTGTATGAAGAAAGGACAGTTTCAGTGGACTGACGAAGCTGACAGGAGCTTTGCTGAAATCAAGCGCAAATTATCCACGACCTCGATTCTTGTACTTCCCAATTTCGACAAACTGTTTGAAGTCAAATGTGATGCCTCATATGTCGGAATTGGAGGAGTCTTATCTCAAGAAGGTAGGCCGGTAGCCTTCTACAGTAAGAAACTTAGCAATACACGCAAGAAGTGGTCTACATATGAGATCGAGTTATACGCAGTGGTTCAGGCACTGCGACACTGGCGACATTATTTGATTCAAAGGAAATTCATACTTTACACGGACCATTGAGCTCTCAAATTCATTAATAGTCAAGCTAACATTAATTGTGTGCATGCTAGATGGATCTCGTTTTTGCAGGAATTCACGTTCGTACTAAAACACAAGTCAAGGCAACAGAACAAAGTAGCTGATGCACTGAGTCACCGTGCAACTTTGTTAGTCACTATGAGCAATGAGGTTGTCGGGTTCGAGCGCCTCAAAGATATATATGCCGATGACGACGACTTAAAGGACGCATGGATTAGATGTCAAGAAGGTCACCCCGGCGACTTAGATATGCAAGACGGGTTCCTTTTCAAGCGAAATCGACTGTGCATCCCGAACAGTTCGCTAAGGGAACAGATAATCCAAGAGCTACATGGAGGTGGCCTCAGTGGATACCTTGGGCGAGACAAGATGCGAGCTCTTGTGGAAGAACGGTATTACTGGCCGCAATTGGTACGTGATGTGGGAAAGGCAGTCCAACGTTGTTATATTTGTCAGACCGCCAAGGGGCAATCTCATAATACGGGCCTCTACACCCCGTTACCCGTGTCTGACGGCCCTTGGGAGGATTTATCTATGGACTTTGTGCTTGGTCTCCCACGAACATAACGCGGCATGGATTCGGTGTTCGTGGTAGTAGATCATTTCTCCAAGATGGCGCACTTTATTCCATGCAAGAAGACTCTCGATGCAACACACGTGGCGAATCTATTCTTCAGAGAAATTATGCGGCTACACGGGGTTCCCAAGACTATTACTTCTGATCGTGACACAAAGTTCATAAGCCACTTTGGGCGGACTTTGTAGACTCGATTCGATACACGACTTCAGTTCAGCAGCGCCTACCACCCACAGACTGACAGTCAAACTGAGGTTGTAAATTGCAAGTTGAGAAACCTCCTTCGATGTATTTAGGAGAAAATCCGAAGCAGTGAGATTTGGCTTTGTTTCAAGCGAAGTTTGCATTCAACAACATGGTGAACCGCTCGACAGAGAAATCCCCGTTCCAGGTTATTTACGGACAAGTACCTCGCCACACACTAGACTTAGTCCCTCTACCCAAGCTCCCAGGCATGAGCATTACAGCAAAACATATGGCTGACAAGTTCATGGGCATTCATGCGGAGGTACAAACCAAACTATATGCCTCGAACGAAAAGTATAAGGAGCAAGCGGACAAGCATCGGCGACAAAAAGTGTTTGAGGTGGGCGATCAAGTAATGGTTCATCTGCGCAAAGAATGATTTCCAGATGGCATGGCGATCTCACGGACTTTCAACGTCGCGGACCTGACCGAGTATCATGAACCATCGCAAGATGAGAACTCGAGGACGAGTTCTTTTGAAGTTGAGGGGACTGATGTAGAGCGGGTCGTGGACAGTTTCATGGTCAAGATAGATCAGAAAAGGCCCGATCGGCGACAGAAGTGATCCAGACCATCGGACCTTAAATCGAGCGTATCTCACAATCCGGAATGAGTTACCTGACATAAAATATATGATTTTGGGGTAGAACGAGCTACTTTAGCCAACCAACCCCCCTACGTCAAGTTGCGATGCCCGAAATTGCGAAAAACCCCTGGATCGACAATCATTTCCCTGTTTTAATTTCATTTTTATTATAATAGTAAGTTTTAGTTTGATTATAACTCTTCATCCGTTGGGCTTTAGGAGTTGCGCCCAACGTGAAAAGAGCTTAGAATAATTAAGAGAACAGTTTGGTGAAGCCAAATAGGACACTTACTATTTTTGGCCGAAAACCTTGCACACTAGTAGACATCACGACCATCTATAAATAGTAAGTTTACTATTATAGTAAGTCGCTATTTCTAGGAGTTTTAGTTGTAGTTTGATTCTGATTTCTTTCCCATTGCTTGGTACCCTTATTTAAGGGGTTGTGAACTCATTTTTATTAATTCATTAATCAATTTCGAATTTATTAGAATTTATTTCTACTTTATGCTTTCTTTCCTCATGGATTCGAGAAGTCTCTGTGCGGAGTCCAGAGAAGTTCTGTGGATTCAGAATACTTATCCTCTTGAAGAAGACGGTGCTCGACCTCACATCCTCCCCTGCGTCACTCATCCCCTCTCATGTATCTTTCCCTTAAAACTCTTTTTAAGGACCAGACTCGTTCATTGAATTTGGACCATTGGTCAGTTCCACTCAACCGTCCAGTCATCTTTTACACATTGGATACACAAGACAAACAGTCGTCCTGATTTCTTAGAGAAGGCATCTAGATCTGAGAGATGGGGCCTTGGGGAAGACATCAATGACTAGGCTGTATGTGCGAAATCCGGGGCATTTTTGGGCAAGACAATCAAGAGACAGACCAGTTCACACATTGAACGTGGGCCATTGGCAATCTAATCGCAAGCCATCCATTTTTTTTTAGTTCATGTGGCCCACCGAATTGATGATCAGAATGGCCTTTTTTTAAATAAAAAAAATAGTTAGCACGTTAGTACACACACCCCACTTGGGAATCGATGACCAGAATGGCCTGATTTTGAGGGATTGATGACCACTTTCACAGCAAATTCTGCCAGATGAACGGCGTGCCTGCACGCGTGCGCTAGTGTTGGGTGCGTTCAGTTCAAATGCTCCTTACAACAGCACGCCTATTGCAAAAATGATTTTCCACACGGAAACTGGCTGCTTGACTTTCCCAAAAGATCCCTTAGTTTCGGAGGAAGATTACACATGCAGTTCCCTGGACCTCCACGATAGATGTAGACCCACCCTCAGAAAATCCAGTCCAACTCACTGGGAAATGGCTCCCACAGCAACTATCACACCAATAGAGGGTCCTTATCAAGATGGAGGCCTGGTTAATGATTCGTCTTCAGTCAGGTTCGACTCAGACGAGTCGACTCGGTCTTGGAACAACCCGATCCAAGTTCAAGTCTAAAAACCATGGTTGGACCAGCCACAGACTACATTTTCAGGTAGTTCTGCAGACCACTAAACCAGTCAATCAAGAAAAAAAAAAAGAAGCCAAAGTCAGCACATGAGAAGACCCCGGGGAGAGAGGATTAGGTGCAGCCCGGCCTCATACAACACGGTGCGGCCATGAACATCACGCCCACCTTGATGTATGTGTTGTATATCTACGCTATACATCCATTTTTCCATTTCATTTTAGAGCATGAGCCCAAAAATGAAGCACATACAACTCTCACGTGCACCACACCACAGGAAACAGTGGCAATTGAACGCACACCATTAAAAACTTCCTAGGGCGTACACCATAATGTTTATTTTACATCTAACCTGTTGATAAGGTCACACAGACCTGAATGAAGGGAAAAGAGAAATATCAGCTTGATTCAAAACTGTGGAACACGAGAAATTTTTAGCAATCAATCACCACTGTTTCCTGTAGTGTGGTCCACCTATGATTCGGATATAATTCAATTGTTTGTCTCATTTCCTAAAATGGTCTGGAAAACTGGATGGACGGGGTGGATATACTACACATACATCAATGTGGGCCCCACGGTCAGGGCCGCACCGTGTTGGGTGAAGCTAGGACTGCACCTTATCTGCTCCCGATCGCAAGCGGCGGAGCTGGGCATCGGACCGAGTCGGACCGTATTAGGTTTAACCCGATCAGATCCGAAATCTACACGGCTAGATCCGAATCTGATCAGATCCGGCACTGAGTATAGGCCATCGGAGTCGAACCGATCAAATGCACAGCTGGTCTGACCCGAGCTGCCGAACCGAGTCGATCATGATCAGATTTTTTAATGGTGAAAATCATTATCATCGTTGCTATTTTCGGTGTAGTCCATTTGAGCTTTAGATATGATTCAATTTTTTTACAAAATGTTCTAAAATGATCATGAAAAATAAATAAATGTATGGATATAATAAATACACCATTGTGGGGCCCATCTTAAATTCATTTAAGCTGTTCGTACAACTCGAGCTCGAGGGTCAAGGCTTTCAAAGATACAGCTGTTTTACACTGTGAACGGCCAGTGCCAAGTCCATCAACCAAGCGAGCATGTTTTAAGGTGGTTTTGATCACGGTGCATATGTTATATCAAAACCGTCCATCCATTTGACAAGCATGTTTTAAGGCTTGAGACGAAAAATAAGATAGA
This sequence comes from Magnolia officinalis, assembly GCA_021015155.1. Classification (NCBI taxonomy): domain Eukaryota; kingdom Viridiplantae; phylum Streptophyta; class Magnoliopsida; order Magnoliales; family Magnoliaceae; genus Magnolia; species Magnolia officinalis. The sequence continues at coordinate 130,814,919 of JAJHSJ010000001.1, read as the reverse complement.
TCTAACTATTAACTGGGCCACACTGAAAAAAGCAATAAAGAATGAACGTTTATCATTGAAATTCTTTTTGGGGTCACGGTCTGATGAAAGTTCTGGATGATTTAAAATTTATTTTTCCTCTTAATTGATGTCTTTGTGATCTCATGAACTAATTGGATGGAAAATAAACGTTATGGTGGGCTCTACAAATTGTTTAGAGGTGAAAATCATTCTCAGTCATTATTTGTGGTATGGTCCAAGTGATCTTTGAATTTGATCCATTTTTTTGGATAATGCTATAAATTGATATGTAAATATGTTATGAACGGTATAGATATAATAAATACATCACCATGGGCCATATAACTTTGATCTCCTTTGAACCGTTCGTACAACCCACAGGAAGCAAACTCTTGGCACGACACAGCCAGCTATATAGCTGCTGTGTTTGGTACAACCGGCAAATCTTTTTACTAATATACACAGTAACTTTGTTAGGGCTTACTTTGAATGCATGTGATTTATCCACGCCGTCCATTCATTTTTGCAGATCATTTTAATGGTTGAACCCAAAATTTATGTGAATGGATTAGTTTTTGGGGTCCGGTCGGGTCGAATCAGGGTCAATTCGAACTCGACCCAAAAAGTTCGGATCTAGATGGGGCTACCCGATCAGCACCGATCCAGACTGTCGGTACGGTTCTGATCAGGTAGGATCAGGTCTGATCGGGTCTATTTTGCCCAGCTCTAGCAAGGGGGTGGAAAAAACGAATACAGATCCTCTGTTTAGCAGGAAAATCGCGATAGTTGCAGTTTAATTGGACGGTATCATTACACACCGTCATTGCTGACCGCATGGACCAATGATAATAAGAAAGCAGAATAGTCATGCTTTTGACAAACAGAGGATCCGGACACGGAAAAAACACACACCATACCCCAATGTCTCATCTCCAAGCAAAGCAAGGCTTTCCTGCTACAATCCTTGTTTGAGATCCTACAAAACCGAAGCAGCTCTGATTTTTGGTACACCACAGGAAAGAAGAAAAATAAATCCAAGAATGGCAGAGGCGCTTCTCCAAGTTGTATTTGAGAACTTGAACTCCCTGATCCAAAGGGAATTTGGATTGATGTGGGGGTAAACAAAGAGCTGGAAAAGCTGTCGAGCACGTTGTCGACCATTCAAGATGTCCTGGAAGATGCAGATGAGAGACAGAGAAATGATAACGTGGTGAGAAATTGGCTCAGGAAGCTCAAAGACGCAGCTTACGATGCCAGTGATATCATAGACGAGTGGCGACGGAAGCTTTGCAATCAAGCATCGATAGCGGAACTGAAGACAGCGCGATGAAACAGGTGATTTCTTTCTCTCAATCTTGTTTTGGACTGAACCCAGTTGTATTTCGGCATAAGGTAGGACGTAGGATAAAGGAGCTCCAGGAAAGGTTAGACGTGATCGCGGAGGAGAAGTCTAAGTTCCATTTGCAAGAGAGGGGTGGAGAGCATCAGACAGCTGAGATCAGAGAGACTAGCTCTTTTGTAGACAAATCAGAAGTCTTCGGTAGGGAAGCTGATAAAGAGAAGATAGTAGAGTTGTTACTGGATGGCAGCAGCGGAGAAGAAGACGTCCTGGTGACAGCTATCATTGGCATGGGGGGTCTTGGTAAAACGACTCTTGCTCAGCTGGCCTACAACGACCAGCGGGTAGAGAAGCGTTTCGAGAAGAGAATGTGGGTATGCGTGTCGGATGATTTTGACGTGAGAAGGGTTACAAATGCAATCATCCAATCTTCATCCTTGAACGGTTGTGACCTTTTGGACTTGGATCCATTACAAGTTAGGCTCCGAGAAATAGTGGACAGGAAGAGATTTTTGCTCATTCTTGATGATGTTTGGAATGAGAACCACGAGAGATGGGCGAAACTGAGAAATCCTCTAAGATATGGAGCGCGGGGAAGTAGAATTTTGATCACTACCCGCAGCGAAAAGGTTTCATCAGCTATGAGCGCAAGCCAACGATACAATCTGTCGGGCTTGTCCGATGATGATTGCTGGTCACTGTTCAGTTGTAGAGCATACAAAGGGAGAAATCAAGAGGAATGTCAGGAGCTTGAAGCTGTGGGGAAGAAGATTGTGAATAAGTGCAAAGGTGTGCCGCTAGCTGCAAAGACGCTAGGAAGCCTCGTCCGATTCAACAAAACGAGAAGAGAGTGGCAACTTGTCATGGAAAGTGAAATATGGGATTTAGAAGAAGAAGAGAACATGATTTTGCCAGCTCTAAGGTTGAGCTATTTGAATTTGCATCACACCTGAAAGCTTGCTTTGCATATTGCTCTATATTCCCCAAAGATCATGAAATCCCAAAGAAGCAGTTAATCCAGTTATGGATGGCTGAGGGTTTCATTTCCAAGAAAGGGATAAAGGAGATGGAAGATGAAGGCAATGACTATTTCAGCAATCTACTGTGGTGCTCATTCTTCCAAGATATCACAAAAGATGCACACGGCAATATACTCAAATGCAAGATGCATGACCTTGTGCATGATCTTGCACAGTCTGTTGCAGGAAACGAAAGCTTCATTATGGAGGCGGGGAAGCCTAACAACATACCTATTGGGGCCCGCCATTCATCATTTATTTGTAACAACATGGTTTCACCATCCATTCCCAAAGCTATGTACAGTGCCAAGAAATTGCGCACGTTTCTCCTATTACATGATGCCTCTGTTTATCAAATAGACATCAAGAAAATCCCCCGAGACCTTTTCTTGAATGTCAGATGCTTGCGTGCGTTGGATTTGAGTAAGAGCCAAATTACAAGGTTGCCTGATACAATAGGCAACTTGAAACATCTGAGGTACCTTGATCTGTCTCGAACTTGTGTCCAGACATTGCCGAGTTCTATGAGCAATCTCTGCAATTTGCAGACTCTGAAGCTTAATGGTTGCAGTCATCTTGAGAGGTTGCCCGAAAACATGAGGTACATGATAAGCCTTCGACATCTCGAGCTCAACGATGTAAAGTCATTAAAATGCATGCCAGTGAGGATGGGAAAGCTAACTTCCCTCCAAACCATGACGCAATTTGTTGTGGGAAAAGGTAAAAGGTGTAGCAGCATCCGGGAGTTGAAAGACTTGAAATTGCAAGGGTCGATTCGGATAAAGAACCTCAAGAACGTGGCAAACAAGGAGGAGGCCAGAGAAGCTGACTTATAGAACAAAGAAGACCTCAACTATTTGGGCCTTTGGTGGGAATCAGATGGTTTTAGCTCATCTGGAGAAGCTGAGGAAGAGCAAGTGAAGTGGGCAGAGATGGTTTTTGAAGAACTCCAGCCTCATATTAACCTGAAAAATCTGGGGATATGGGGTTATGTGGGTGCTAGCTTTCCAAACTGGATTAGAGCACCAGTGCTCTCCAATTTGGTCAGTGTGGGATTACTTGGCTGTAAAAATTGCAAGCATCTTCCACCGCTAGGTCAACTTCCAAACCTCAAACGTCTAGATATAAATGGAATGGATGGAGTCAAACAAGTAGGCCGTGAGTTTTGTGGAGACAATGGAATTAAGGGGTTCCCAAAGTTGGAGTTTTATCGCATGCTCAATTGGGAGAAATGGTCAGGAGTTGAGGAAGGAGAAATGCAATGCCTTCATTCTCTGAAGATTGGAGAATGCCGCTAGCTGACATCTTTGCCGGATGGACTACGATACCTGGTTTCACTACGAACTTTTGAAATTAGACATTGCCCATTGATGGACTCTGCCCCGACAGCACCAAATGGCAACACAACAGCCTAGCAACAACAGTAGTAAAGTTTTTTGTGATACACCACTGTTATTTATGCAAAGTCTATCCAATATTCTTTTGAAATAACAAGCATATCTATGATGTAAAGCAGTATTCATCTGTGGAATCTAATATTCATCTTTCACATAATTCAAAGGCATGAAGGAAAAGAATGCTGTTTCCTTCTCTTTTTTTTTTTCTTTTTTTTTTTTTTAAAAGGAACTAACCTGATAGAAGATGGTCCACCAAACAGATAATGTTACTGCAGGTAACTGCATCAACTCATTTACTCGTCGACAAAGTAGGTCAAACCTTACAACCTTGAATATGTGCAAACAGGAACATCGATTATTTCCTACCATTAGAACAAAAATAGCTCCCCGAGATGTTAAGGGCATGGCGGATTGGAAGGGATTGAAAGGTATTAGGGTGGATGGCATCACTTTCGAGGTAATGATGGCTGCATCAGTGGATTGGTGCAAGATCCATGGGATTGCTATATCCTGGGATTAGATCACCTAGTCTGTTTGGCTCGCCTGTCCGATCCCGGGATTACACCTTCCAATCCCTTCCAATCCATCGAACCAAACATGTCCAAGGCAAAATTGAATGGGATTAGGGTGGATTGGATGGATTTTAAGGTAATGATGGTGATGTCAGTAGATTGCTGGCAATCCCATGGGATTGCTATATCCAGGGATCAGAATCCCGAGTCTATTTGGCACGCCTGGCCAATTCCGGGATTTACCTTCCAATCTCTTCCAATCCGCCCGGCCAAACAGGTCCTAAGAGAAAAAATATATATATTCTAGAACTGACAAAGGGTGATGATGTATACCAGTGTTGTCATGTGCGACCGCATATGCGCATATCCATATGCAAATCGCATATGCGATCATGGCATATGCAAAAATATGCGATCATATATGCAATGCATGTGATCGCATATTGGCCATGGCACATTAAATTTTTTATTTTATTTTTTTGTAAAAATAAAAAATAAAAATAAAAATAAAAAATCTTGTAAAAAGGCTTCCAAATATCCTCCATTTGCAATATTCTCATTCCAAAACTCTCTTACTCTCTTCTTCTCTTACATTTTAGTTACAAGTGGTCTCTCTCTCTCTTCTCTCTCTCTCTCTCTCTCTCTCTCCTACATTGCCTCTCTTGAAAGTTGGAAGATCAAGATTCAAGCACTTTTAAGTTTCAAGGAAGATAGCTTGTTGATTTGTTGTTACTTGTTAACTATATTGTTTAATGTTGATAATTTGATGTTTAATTCATTGTTTAATTGATTTTTTCTCTCTCAAATGTATTTTAATATGTAAAATTAGTTATCTATTAACTTAGAAATTTACCCTTAGTTTTTTTTTTTTTTTTTTTTTTTTTTTTTACATATATATTATATATATATATAATATATATATATATATATATATATATATATATATATGTGGGAAAGGTACTATACGATCGACCTTACCGTAGGATGTCTTACGGTCGAGTGTTGTCACAATGCTGGCCGTCGGATTCGAAAATTTGAAATTAATGGCTAGAGTCAAGACGGGATTTTCCTGTGAGAGACCGGTCGTTCCGGTTACCTTGAGGCGCCTAGCCGTGCAACCATCACTCTCTCTCCCTCGTTACCTACCGGCAGTAGAAACCCCATCCAGCCCTCTCCCTCCCTCAATCCCTACCACCAGCCACCCCCGCGTACAGCCCTCTCTCTCCCTCAATCCGTCAATCGCAGGCCCCACTTCCTCAATTTCCTCATCGATGATGGCACCGGCTGCATTCCCTGCATCCTCTGGCTCAACCACCTCGACTCCCCTTACTTCTCCCGCCACTCCCCCTCCGACGTTCGTCTCCTCGCCGACGCATGTTGGGCATCACGCCTCAGCCGTCCGATTGGGAGCCCTCGCCAGGGTCTGTGGTCGGATCACCGCTTACAGAGGTACGGCTTAGATTATTGTTAGGGATGCGATTGCGGAGCGAGAACCGAATGCGGAGATCTTGCATTGGTTGGATTGCATTAGGTTAGCTAAAGAGTGTTATAACGATAGATTTGGATTTTAGTATCTTGCCGTTTCGTTTGTGATTTGGAATTTTTAAGATATAGAAGTTTTCAGTAAACAGAATGGGGAATTTACGAAATTTCCATCTTGTAGTCGTTTGAAGTTTTAGGGTGTGTTTGGATGCGCTAGTGAATTGGATTGTGAAATTGTAATGCTTGTTTTAGTCAAAGAGGTAATGATAGAAGAATGATTCTAAGTGTACAGAATACAGAATGAGGAACTAGCCTTAAACTTTCAGAATTTTGTTGTTCTGCAGTTCTTCAAAAGGTTTCTAATTGGATGGACAAGTATTATCCATAGCTATATGTCTTTTGAGTTATCAAAAGTACAGCTACGGATTTAACCCGTATGATTTATTCATAGCCATATCTTAACCCATATGATTTAACCCGTATGATTTATTCATAGCCATATCTTAACCCATATGATTTAACCCGTATGATTTATTATTTTTTTCAGATTTCTTTTTGATGACCTTACTCTAGTTACTGAAAAAAAAAAGTATTCATACTTAAAATTTCATTTTGTTTTTTTTGTTTTCTTTAGATTACTTTTTGATGGCCTTGTTTTTCTAGTTACTGAAAAAAAGTATTTGTACTTAAAATTATGACAAAAAAATTTGCTTGTAGTGTATCCAGTATCAATAGGAAATTTATTCCACTAGTTCCTTGTTTTCTTGCATTTTTATATTCTGTCATTGGGTTCAGTTAGAAAAGTAGAATTAAAAGAGTGGGGAAACAAATGAAATTTGTTTTGCTATATGAACCTGGTGATGGTCCTGTGGAATGTTTTTGCCAAATTAAGATGGTTGTTTTTTAGCTACTTTTCATGCCATGAACCTGGTATAGAGAGTCCTCTAAACTTTCAAAAAATGAATAATAATAATGGGGAGTCTTCTCACTGGCGATTTTATATTGTCTATCTGGGTGGCATTTGAGGAGCACTTCCATGCCTCGCCACTTCTCTTTGCTGACCTGTGATTTATGAGAAAACACCTCTTATTTAAGTTTTGCCGTATCTATCTCCATTTCTTTTTTAGTTGTCTCATTATCAGTTTCATGCACCTTTGCTTTACATCTCATGGGTAAGTATCTTTATTTTTACAGCTTCAAAGAAATTTCTTACACATGGTCTTTTTGTTGCGAGATGTCTTAAATCTGAGTCCTTTCGCAACTGGGATGCGGAAAGGAGTTTCGCGGATTTCGTGTCGCAAGTCCTTTCACAACTGGGATGCGGAAAGGAGTTTCGCGGATTTTGTGATGCAAGTCCTTTCGCAGCTGGGATACGAAAGGGAAGTTGTCAAAACTATAAATTGGGGTCCCTAGGGCTATTCTAAGATTATTCCAAGACTTCCTAAAGGTATTCTAAAGGGTTCTAGGGTTATCAAAGGGTGTAGCAAAGGTGAGATTCGAGGTTGTTCGAATCGGGTAAGTCATTTCTCTTTGTAATTGAAGCTTTCATAGTGGTGATCTGTCGCTTTGTGTCGTGGTATTTTCCCGCAAGGATTTTCCACGTTAAATCTGTGTGTTCTCTTTTCTTGTGTGTGTGCTTGGTGCCATTGGATTGCTATCCTAGATCTAGATCTGTGTGATTCCGCAGGCCAAAAATCCTCAACACTTTTCAGGCAACAAGCTTGAAAATGACGCGTCGCCAGAAACATAAAATTGATGAGACACATGTTGAGGTATGTGTAAATGTGTGCTGCAGTTTAGTTGTGTTACTGTAGTTGACTATTTGTTATTATGATGGCATTCTCGTCACCGATAAAAGAAATGTGATTTGATTCCAGATCCGTTGTTTTACGTACATGTCTATGTTTTCTTCTCTTTTCTTAATTGCATTCCATATCCGTTCTGCACAGTGGGAAAATGCTTCAATGCACTTGGTATAGATAATGTCAAAAATAAAGACTCATCTTTTTTGTTTTTCTTTTTTCGGCCTTGCAAAATTTGCTAGCCTCTCTTCCCTGGAGAGAGTGGAGTTCACTAACTTGTAGAGATAATCAAGGTAAGTGTTTTTGGAGTCCATGCACTAGAAAAAAAAAAAAAAAAAAAAAAACACTAATACTATTGGATGAGAATGTTGTTATCTTCAGGAAATATTACAAGTTCATTTTGCTTGTCTGCAGGTTCTGGGTACACCTACTCAAGAAGAAATCAAATGTATGAATCCAAACTACACAGAGTTTTAAATTCCCTCAGATGGTGAAGATTGGCAGATTTGTAAACTACAAGAGAGTCACCGAATTTTCCAAGAATTTGTTAGACTTGGCACTTTTAATCTGTTTCATGGATTTTGCAGGTACGCTTGACTGTTGCGATTTAAAGTTTCATACTGGAAAATGTGATTTGTGCATTTTAGTTTGATGCCTAGATTTATTTGGTACTGAAATAATGAGATTTTATTTTGTTCACTTCCATCAAGTTATCGGGAGCAGATAGGGGGTGGACTCTCTCAAAGTAATTCAAACAAAGAAATCCCAAACTTAGAAAACGCTTTGCCTCTCTCAACAAGCCAACGAAAAAGTTCTATTGCTTGGTCATGCATCATGACATGCTCTGTGGCTTGCTCCATGCATCATGCATGCTTAAAAAAGGAGTGGAGCATAGAGGATTTATTTATTTATTTTTCATGTATTCAGACCATTGTAAACTTATTGTTAGTATATGAGAGACATTATTATAATTTCTATCAGGGCGTTTACTACAATGGTAAGAAATACCATTATTGTAATTTCTTTTCTTTTTTTTAAAAAATATAGGCCATAGCTACAGCCATTAACCGTAGCCGCTATCTGGAAACTGTAGCCGTTATCTGGAAACCGTAGCTGTTACAACTTTGTACCATTATATACCTGAAAGCAGAAATGATGGGTGCGTTACCAGCTAAGAGTTGGTCCTGTAACAAATCCCTAAATTAAAAGAAGCAATATCAACAAACAACAGTTTAAGATTATTATTATTTTTTTAAAGTAGTGTATGCAGATCTTGTAGAAAAGATTGTTTGCAAGATAATCTCTGATTTCACTGCAATCAACATAGAGTTTTCAGAATCAAAGTCTCAGGCCTGCATGTTGTTTTTGGATGTGCAGGTTGATAGATTTCATTTGTTTGGCAAGCCAACTGAGTATGCCCAAGGATGTTGATTTTTCATGGCAATGTTACCATATCCTAATTTAGTATGGGTTTATAGCAACATCAGATTGGCAGTTGATTTTTGGAGGAACAATAGGAACACATAACAGTCCAATCATTCAATCTGCATTGACCATTTGGCTGAACCCATCCTCTAGGAATCACAGAAAGTTCATAGCAATGGTTCTAACCCTCCTATAATATGGCCTCAAGATTGTTCATAGAAAATGGGTTGAATCAACAATTTGAACAATCCATTAGGTGGACCAATCTTTTTTTCTTTTTTTTTGAAACAATTAGGTGGACCAATCATGGACTGCAAATGGGATCACTTGGTCAGGTGGTCGTACTACGCATCCCATCCATGAAAATTGTATCGCTATACAAAACACAACCAACTTCACATTGGACAGGATCACCCAATCAGTGCAATTATTGCATGGCGATCCATGACATTTGGACTGGACCTAATGGATAGTCTAGATTGATTCAATGGACTGTTCCGCGTGCCCTTGTAACTAGGAGCACTATAACTCGTATTGCTCCAAGAGCACTAGATCGTTTCTCTAGCTTGCAATGATTAATGCAATATGACTGGGCAATCCATCTTTAGAAGTTCAAAAGGTACGGGTTCTACTAAGCCTAATGGCTGATAAAGTAGCCACATGCAATTTGATTGGTTGCAGTAGGTGGTGGAACCCACACAACTGACATGGCATCCTTTTCCCTGCCAATATGAACAAATCAAACAGAAATTTGGCCTTTTTTTTTGGCCATGCATGCAGGTTTGGCAGAAATCAATGGTATTTCCACAAGCAGAAAATGTTTTGTGAGTTAATGTTGTCTGTTCTCGTCCCTCTGTGGCACACTCAGTGCAGGGTGTCAATTGGCTGCCTTTTTTTTTCTTGTTCCTGGCCTATGTAACCAGTAAAGAATCTGAAAAAGGAAAAATTTTGGAAAGAAAAAGGAAAAACCTCTATGGAAAAATTTTGGATGCTAATAGATCTTCTCTGTCCTGAAAAATAGAATTGAACCACCAGTACTTTAGCATGAATAAAATAAGGACATGCTACTTTAAGAATTCTAAAATTGGAGTAAGATGCTCATCAGGTTTAGATAGCTTCTAGATGGTCATGACACCAAGGTAAGCACCACTTTTGGATAAGCACATTAACTGCATCAATAGCCAAGTGAATGGCATCTGAAAAAACATGTATGTGTTCCTGTACAGAAGATGTAAAACTTATAGTGCGAAGCACATCATTAAAACTTGCTCATAGGGAAAAATATAGAAATTCAATAGATTTAACCACCTAACCATGATATCTAAAATGGCATGGTCCAACAAACTTATTTTTTTCAAAATATCATCATCATATTGAGATTAGCATAGTCGTTCAATAGCTGATTATATGATTCCATTTACATAATCCTTGAAGCTTGCCTACTATGTAAACTTGCGTTGCAGGGATGCTTCAACAACTCCGTGATCCATTTACATAATCCTTGAAGCTTGCCTACTATGTAACCATGATATTGACATGTCCCAAACCTGTTGACAAAGGCGGTCGAACTATGACCTGTCAGCCTTGAATAGCAGTGCCTTTGTTATTGTAAACTAGCGTTGAATGATCTCAGATCTGCACAAAAACAAAAAGTACTTGAAATTGGTAAAAAAATAAAAGAGAAAAAAATGCAACCCATGAGCAAGTGAGCACATTGAACGAGATGATAGGCACGTACTTACGCTGCAATTCATTTCTAGCCTCAATCAGGCAATTTGCAAACTGGCCAACCTGCACAATGAGAAGCTCTCCACTCCTTGAAATCTGAGCGTATACAGACTAGTATTTTGTGCACCTCTCCACATGCTTGGAGACGTCTCTGCGCATCTTAGGCCAATAGAAACTTTCTTCTACTAAGCTTAATTTGATTAAAGAGATGGATGACCAAATCAATTTCAGTAATTTGCTACCTGATCAAAACCAGTGTTCAAAATATCGATACTATCGGCCGATATATCGGCCGATATTATCGATATCGCACCTCTGCGAGACGATACACTCGCGATAACCCCCGGAAGATACCAAAAAACCCAAAATCAAGATATCGGCCGATATATATCGTCGATATCGCATGATATTTTGACGAGATATCGCGCGATTTCTCTCCATTATTGTCGATATCGACGTCATCATCCAAAAAATCGAAGAAAAAAAAAAAAAAAAAAAGGTGGATTTCGGTACCTGTAGAAGAGATCGCCATGATCGGAAGCTTCCATTTGGTGCGCGAAGCGTCATTCCTAGATTGCCGCAACATCGGCGATGCGATTTGGGAGTTAGGGTTCCGGAATTTTTGGGTTCCGGCTTCCGGAACCCTCTCTGCCTAAAAAAAGGCCGTTCGAGCCTTTTTATTCGGACGCGGTTTAGCTACTGACAGTTTAGTAGCGAGATCGCTATTGAAGTGACGTCACCAAGTTACGTGGGTCCCACCATGATGAATATGTTATATCCACACGGTCCATCCATTTGGAGATATCATCTTAGGACATGCGTTAAAAAACGAGGCAGATAATAATCTGTAATGGACCCACTACAGAAAACAGTGGAGAAAATGACATCCACCGTTGAAACCTTCCTAAGGTCCACCGTGATGTTTATTTGAGATCCAACCCGTTAATAAGTTAAAAAAGATATTATAAAAGGGAAAAATATATATATCAGCTTAATCAAAAACTTTTTGGGGCCCTCAGAAGTTTTTAATGGTGGTCGTCACTCTCTACTACTTTCTGCGGTGGGGTCCACTGGAGCTTTGAATCTTGACCATTCTTATGCTACTGGTATAAAATATTCTCGTCAAATGGATGGACGGTGTGGATACAAAACATACATCACGGTGGAGCCCATGGAACTCGGTGACGTCAATTCAGTAGCGTGTCTCGCTACTCAACCTGTCGGTAGCTAATCCGCGGACGCGGATTGGGTCCTACCCCCGTTACCGTCCGGGCAGGACTCTGTGGAGCCCACCATAATGTAACTGTTTTATCGTGCCGTCCAACAATGTTTTCAGAAAATTTAATACGTGAACCAAAAAATGAGGTAGGTCCAAGGCTTGAATGGACCACAAAGTGGGGATTGAACGTCCACCATTAAAAGCTTCTTGGGAGCCAGCGAAGTTACGGATCAAGCTGATATTTGTGTTTTCACTTCATCCACGTCTACGTGATCTTATGAATAGGTTTTATGGTAAAAAAAAACATCACGTGGGCCCTTTGAAAGGTTTCAACGGTGGATGTTATATCAGTGCAGGTTTCTTTGGTGTGGTCCACTCAGTCCTTAGACCTGCCTCATTTTTTGGTTCATATATTAAAATTTTCTGAAAAAATCATTGGACGGCGGGGATATAAAACAGTTACATCACGGTGGGCTCTACAGAGCCCTGCCGGATGGATTACCGTCCGGGCGGGGTAGGACGCAATCCGCGTCCGTAGTAAGTTCCTGCGCTTGAAACCTTAGTGGGGCCTACCATGATGTTTGTAAGAAATCCACTCCGTTCATCCATTTTGTGAGATTATTTTAGGACATAGATAAAAATGAGTAGCATCTAATACTCAAGTGTGCCAAAAAAACTATTATTAGCTTGATCCAAAACTTTTGTGGCCCACTAATGGTCAATCACCATTATTTCCTATGGTATGGTCTACCTAATTATTGGATCTATTTATTTTTTAGATAATGTCCTGAAATGATATGGAAAAACGGATGGACGGGGGTTTGATACTGAATATAGTTATCTTAGTTCAATCGGACAACGCATAACTTAAGACCCTATACAAAGGAAATCTATTATGTATACTTCTTTTTTGAAACTTTATGACTTAAAAGTGTGTATTAAGGCCCTTTTTAACAATCCCCAAGTTTTATTAAAAATTCAACTATTTTTTCCAATGTTTCCACATGTTTCCCAAAAAGTGCGATAAACTATGCGATACAAACGATATATCCCGTGCGATAACCGATACGTATCTGTATCCCAAGGGTGCGATACATTGTGCGATACCGATATTTCGAACACTGATCAAAACTTATAAATGCTACCATCAAACTGAAACTCAGAAACATTTCAAATTAGATTGATTGAAACCACAGCAGCAACCACCCTCCCATCTCCTTATGAAGCTTTCTCACCCCTTCAAAAATCTCCCACAAGCCTTGCAGGGATGCCTGCCCCACCAGACCTTTTCAATGCGACCAGCTGCATCTTACAAACCCATGATAGGTTTCCCATACATCACTACCACCACCACCATCATCCACACCATTCATATCAAATGAAAGATGGAGCTTACATGCTTGGAGGGGAGAATAGCTTTAGCCCTTCTGATAGGAGCTGCAGCCATGCAGCCAACAGCTACAACAAGGAGAATGGTCTACAATATGGTGGAGGTGAACATATGGTCTACAATATGGTGGAGGTGAACATATAGCTACGGATAATACTTGTCCATCCAATCAGAAACCTTTTGAAGAACTGCAGAACAGCAAAATTCTGAAAGTTTAGGGCTAATTCCTCATTCTGTATTCTGTACACTGAGAATCATTCTTCTATCATTACCTCTTTGACTAAACCAAGCATTACAATTTCACAATCCAATTCACTAGTGCATCCAAACACACCCTAAAATTTCAAACGACTACAAGATGGAAATTTCGTAAATTCCCAATTCTGTTTACTGAAAACTTCTACATCTTAAAAATTCCAAATCACAAATGAAACGGCAAGATACTAAAATCCAAATCTATCGTTATAACACTCTTTAGCTAACCTAATGCAATCCAACCAATGCAAGATCTCCACATTCGGATCTCACTCCGCAATCACATCCCTAACAGTAATCTGAGTCGTACCTCTGTAAGCGGTGATCCGACCACGGACCCTGGCGAGGGCTCCCAATCGGACGGCTAAGGCGTGATGCCCAACATGCATCGGCGAGGAGACGAACGTCGTAGGGCGAGTGGCGGGAGAAGTAAGGGGAGTCAAGGTGGTTGAGCCAAAGGATGCAGGGAATGCAGCCGGTGCCGTCATCGATGAGGAAATTGAGGAAGTGGGGCCTGCGATTGACGGATTGATGATCATATAAACCATCTCTGCAGCAGACGGAACCTGCTAGGATTGGACCAAAGAACAGAAGGATGATCTTCCCTTGATCATCTGAAAGGATTCTTACCATTCCAAAGAGGCCACTCGCCCCACGCAATGGAACCCTTCGAAGCTGAAAATCCAGCAACCAAGCAAGATTCGGCTTGATACGAGATCCGGCAAGCTGAAAATCCAGCAACCAAGCAAGCTGAAAATCCGGCAACCAAGCAAGCTGAAAATCCAGCAACCAAAGAGGCCACTTGCCCCACGCAAGATTCGGCTTGATTTTGTTGTTGCTTGCAAATGAATAATCAAATACCAAAGAATGAGCAGTTCTCACTTTCAACCAGCAAAAATCCCATAATGGATGGTTAGGATCATCCAATTGATACGAGATCCGGGCTACAGCCCATCTACAGTGGGGGCTAGCAGATGAATGGTCCAAGTCATGCTGTATCCTACTTTTTCACAACATGTGTAAAAGACCAGGATCCCCTATGGTTGACATAAATCAGAATACCTATTGAAAACTCAGGCATTACTATTCTTGACAATACTAATATACTGTTGAAGATGTACAATACAATGATCTCAACTACTGAATGGATTTCTAATCACTAGACAAAAATTTTACCATCCATTTGCAGGCCAAAAATAGGACGGCTGAGATTTTTTTTTTCAAATGAGGCAGTTCTTGCAAAATCTCCCATCCATGTTGGGCCCACCAGATCAATGGTTTAGATCTCTGAAAGGTGGGCCCTTGGAGCACAGAGATACCAGCCCAAATGGAAATGTTGGTAATTCAAGCAGCGGAGTGTACCTTTCCAGATGAAAATAAAATGCATCATACTGTCAAGGAAAGAGCAAAACCCGTGGTAAACCAACATTAATTATTCATAAAAGGAGACATAACAGCAGCTTACATCAACAAGAAGGATCCTTACTCTTGGTCGGGTGGTAGACTCTCAGGAGTTTCAACACCCGGTCAAGGGTTCGAGTATCCATAGGTGGTGAAATTCCACTAGCGTGAGTGTGTCGGGTGTGTGTGCGTGTAATTAAATAAATAATAAATAATAAATAAATTTTAAAAAGAAAAAAAAAAAAAAGAAAAAAAAAAAAAAGCTTACATCAACAAGAATGCTGAAAATTTAATTCGGGCTATGTTAGGTGATGCTAGTGAATATTATGCTTGGGAGCTCTTTATGTTACAAGAACAAATGCGGGGGCAACCTTTTCAGAGAAAATATGTTGCTACTGATGTTTCTTTTGCTTTGAAATGGAAGATGAGGACGGAATGTTTTGGCTGGAGGTTCTAATAATAAAAAGAACTGTTTCAAGGAGCATGGCACACACCAGTCCGAAGATGCCTCCTGCAGCATTCTGCAGAATGAGACCAACACAGACCTACTTTAATAAATGATTGAAGATTCCAAAAAATATCCTAAAGCCACCATTGAGGGTAGAAACCTATAGGACCATAGGATCAAAACAAGATAAGGAGCTTGGAGAGTACCATGACAGCGCTGTGATTGAACAAAGCTCTGAATGCAGCATATCCAACCAAAAAGCCAGTAAACATCGTCAGCGAAACATGCAGACCTGTAAAAGCACAAGGTTTGCCTTTTGCTTTAATGCCTCAAATTTGAAGTGGTAGACCAACAAGCTTAAATGAAAAAAGATACATACACCTTGGGGGGCAAGCATAAAAACCAAACATAGCAGACCACCACAGTCACCAAGCATGGGGAAAATAATAGGCAAACATAAAAGGAAGCAAACAAGAAGCTAAATTTATGGTCTGCCATTCAACCCACAATTTCTAAAATAGAACGCTCCAAGCTGAGAATTACAACAGAAGTATAGTTTGTTTGTTTGTTTTTTCCTTTCTTTCTTTCTGTCTTTCTTTTAAATGATAGGTAAGCTGGGCTCAAACCTGAGACCTCAACATTGAAAAGGAAGCTGACTATTGAGTTATGGGCTCAAACCCAGAGTTAGTTTAGGTAGCACTTCGATGAACTATTGAATTGATTTGCCACATATTCCAGATTGCAGCTATATTACTTTCAAGTTAGAATTGAAAGGATTGAGTAGCTTCCATTTGACAGCTTCCTCACTATACCTGGAAATGCCATCATGTCGTTCATCTTGATTGAACCAAATGTTCATAACTTAATTCAGTTGAGCATTCCAATGCACCCTTAGCTAGCTGCAATGGCTGATATGATCATCATTTATGGACCAGATGCATATGTTCAGTTCAACCCAACCATATCACTAATGCCCAGTGGAGGAACATGCAAAAGGGGATGATATCATACCATTTGAAGATAGAACAGCAAGGTACCTCTAAATCTAATCTTTGATATATATTTTTAATGTAATTGCTTGAAAATAGGAAAACCCCAAATCCTAAAATTGAGATTTGGGGTTTTGAATCTATCATTTGCAAATTGAAAGGTTTTGAGGGTCAGGTTGGGGTTAGGAGCTCGAATGGTAAGCTTTGGCTTAAGGGGAGCACGGACGAGTCAAGCCGAGCTCCAATGGTAAGCTCGAGGGCGAGCTCGAGGAGATCATGGACGAGTCAAGCCAAGCTTGGCCCACCTCAACTCGACTCGGCTTAGTGTACAACCCTATATGTGGACATCCAAGGTACAAATAGAAAATGGTGACTTGTTGAGTCCTAGAGCCAAATATGAGGCCCCTCGCCGAGGTATTCCAAAACGGTTACGTAACAGTCATAAACTATAATAGTGGTAACCAAGGTATGCAAAAACAGACAACCATTATGTATCAGTAACAGTGGCCACCGTTACACGTTATAGGGTTGTAATAGCTATAACAGAAAAAGGCCCGCAACACCCCATTACGGCCCCATAACGCCCTGTAAGAGAAGAATACAGGGCTTTTTAAAAGGAAAAATAAAAAATAAAAAATTTCATAACAATCGTTACAGCCCGTATCATAACGGTAACGGTAACGGTGATGGGGGTTACAACTACTTTTATTGTTACGCAATACCATGATGGTAAACATTACGCGTTATGGGGTCGAAACATTTTTTTTAAAGGCCATAACGACCATTATGGAACATATTGTAACAGCAACGATGGAGGCAATTGCGGCCACCATTACCTTTATAGAATACCTTGCCCCTTGCAGTAGAGATGGTCAGCATTCGAAGCACACTTGATTGATTATTAGATGGGTATCAAAAACCAAAAGCCTGAGAACTATGACTCAAACTATAGGATATGAGAGGGATAGGGGAGAGGCAAAGGGAGAGAGTGAGTGGACTCTAATAACTAACAGCAAAGGGAAAGAGTGAATTGTTAGCAAAGAGGTAA
This sequence comes from Magnolia officinalis, assembly GCA_021015155.1. Lineage (NCBI taxonomy): Eukaryota > Viridiplantae > Streptophyta > Magnoliopsida > Magnoliales > Magnoliaceae > Magnolia > Magnolia officinalis. The sequence goes on along the minus strand of JAJHSJ010000001.1, from coordinate 130,797,465 downwards.
CAAAACAAGCTCTCTCGAACTTCCTTCACTATTCATAGCGAGTTTCCCGTAGGAATGGTCTTAGGCAAATTTCCAAAGAACCTTTGGGGAGGTGGGGAAGGTAATGGAGGTGGTTATACCCACATCGCAAGGGTCAACGGTGATATGTGGATTTGCATGTGTGAATGGAGAGAACGGAGAACATTGCCTAAGTGATCAAGCAAATTGACGGGAAAAGGTTCTCAGGCAAGAATATTAAAGTTTAAAAGGCAAAAATATGGACTAGAGGTCATTAATAAATATGAAGTTTAAAATAAAAAATAAAAAATAAAAATAAAAACCTCACTCAGCCATAAAAGGTCAGGGAGAGGGTTCAGGAGGAGGGAGAGCTAAAGGTATTTGAAAAGAGGTGCATGGAGTCTCAACACTTACAAGGTATGGCGTCTTACCGAGACGTTATGCTCCAAACATGGAAGGTGAGTATTCTAGAGAATATGGTGGAGAACAACGGAAGCTCCAATCCTTCGAAAGGGAAGTGGGCCTGGAAAGAGGTGTCGGGTTCCTCTGTTGATGAAGTTGGGAGTTGGCTAAAGATCAAATGTGTGATCCAAGAGGATGATGTCATTCCAAAGCCTCTTAACCATTCCTCTTTGTAGATTACCCTTCCTCCCAACGATCCCAAGGAGGACCTTGATAGAATCATTTTCACCATCGTGGTCCTTAATGACGAACCAATCCCTTCTACCAAACAAATGGCACGACTGGTCCATATTCTCCACGGAGGAAGTATGAGTTCAAATTTCAAATTTCTTGTTGAGTTATGGATTCAGGATGTGTTATCTACGATAAGCTCGTGTGATGGGGAGATTTTGGAGAAATACCCCACGGCTGAATGTGCGGAGCTAAGAGTGGCGAGGATTAAAATCTGAAAGAAACAAATATTCTAGAGAAGATTGAGATTAGAATCAGCGCTGAGTGGCTCTTATGTAGAGATGCTTGGAGGAGTAGGTGGTAGTCGATAGGTGACTTCTTTGTATGGTTATATAGGGGCGCTTTGGTTAGTGTAAGTCATGTGCACATTCAAACTGGTACTTGACATTGACGGGCTAACATTCACTTGAGAGACGTAAAGATGAGCGAGGGAGAGGTCTTGGATGCTTGATCAGCGATTGGTGGAAGCTCTTATATAAAAAGGCCTCTCATTGTAGAAGAGATATTAGCTTAAGTCATTGTGTCATATCCAGTGGAGATTGCACCACTGACTCCATTAAACTATGGCGAGGCAGTTATATTGATCGACTTTGAGGGTGGTTGTGGTTTGCAGGCAGGCCTTGTTTGGGCCAACTGCAATCCTAGGCAATTTTCGCACTATGTGGGGGAGTGCCAGCTAGGAGGAGATTGTGGAAGGGGCTTGGGCAGCTATTTTGGGGAATGATGTAGTTTCAACCGATGGTGCTCACCTATTGTCTATCCTTGAGGCATTTCGCCCACTTTTCAAGCTAAAAATCTAGGTAATTGAACTAAAATGCCTAACATTGAGGGATTTTGCCCACTTTTTTCTAGGTAAAATTTTTGAAATGGTAACTAAATCCTATCTTTGAGGTATTTTGCTCACTTTTCATATTAAAAATCCACATAATTACACCAAAATGCGTATCCTTCAAGCATTTTGCCCACTTCAATCTAAATTCTGGGTAAGGACACCAAATGCCTATTCTTGAATTATTTTCCCACATCTAAACTAAAAATCTTGGTGAGGGCACCTAATGCCCTATTAATAAGGCATTATTCCAAATTTTGACTATCCCTGATGAATCTTACCCACTTTTCAAGTTAAAAATCTAAGTAGGGGTATGTAAATTCCCGAGGCATTTTGTGCCTTACACCGAACCATCCTGATTCCGCAAACCTTTCCCTTGATTCATGGCCTCTTCCTGACCCATCTTCCCAGCCTCTACCTCCCATACCTACCCTTCTCACACCCAGAGAGGAGATAGAGGATATTTTGGACCATCAGATAGTATCAACGTCGGACAACGGATTTCAAAAGTTCCTGGTCAAGTGGAAGTCACGCCCAACTTCAGACAGTGCGTGGCTCACTGAGGAAGAGCTTCAGAGACTTGATCCTGACATCTTGGAGCGGTTTAGGAGTTTTGTTTCGCCAGTAGCGAAATCTTTGCAGCCGGGAAGAGTTTATGGGGACATCATGTGCACAAACACGCCCCTACCCTACGTACGTACTCAAGGAGGAGGAAGGCCCCATTATCAATCTAGATCGACGACGACATCTATGGAGGACCTCTTAGTTAAGGGGCCGTGCTATAGAGCATTGGAGTGGACCCGATCATCATAGAGATTCCGCCGGACCGCGGATCGACGTTAAACTTGGCGTGAGGGTGGAGTTCCCCTAGCCAACCAACCCCTAGCTGGCTGTTTCCAGTTTCCTAGGCCCCACACACGTGCAGACAGGAACCCACGCACGTGCGTCTGGGCTGGGCTGTTGTCCACACGTGCGGATTGTCTCAGGTTATTCTCTCTTCCCTATTTCACTCATCTCTCGCCTTAAATCCCTAACCCTAACCCTAGATAATCTCAAATTCCAAGTATTCCAACTTTTGCAAACCCTAGACTTTCCTCGAATTGAAACATGGTGAATCTCTTGAATTGGGGAACAATCCTTTGCAAGAGTGGATGAATCTACACTCCTTTGGGCATTGTTTGGTTTATAATTTTATTTGATCCAGCCCTAACGTGTCTAGGCTTGGACCCCCGTAGATTCCCCTTGTTGAATATTTGATCGTATGTGGGACGTGATATTTTGTGATTGTTTAAAATTGGTATGATCTAATGCTTGAAATTTTGAATATCATATTTAATTTCATGTCCTGCATCAAATGGTTTTAGGCCGAGCTTATATAGTAGGCAGTCTTGGCTTCATCATTGAGGTCTCGGGTTCCAACCCAGCTTACCTAACTACAAGCAGGAGGAGGAGGACCAGGAGGAGGAGGACCAGGAGGAAGAGGAGGAGAAGCAGGAGGGAGAAGGATGAGAAGAAGAGGAGGAAGAGGAAGAGGAGGAGAAGGGTCTTGGTCTTTGGTTGCTAAAGGGTCCACATTTGCAGAACTCATAGAAAGAGGGAGGAGATTGCTAGAACTTGCAGAAGGGGTAATTTGCAGACTTGCAGAAGGGTCGCGAGGACTAATCCCTTTTTCGTTGGCACAATTAGACTGGCACAAGAGCAAACTTGATGGTTTTTAATAAAAAAGAGGAGAATGGATTTGCTAGAACTATCAGGCTTGCAAAAGGGTATGTAGAACTTGCAGAAGCATCCACATCAAGTGCAATGGACATTTGCTAGAACTTGCAGAAGGGTCCAAATCCGATGATGCTAGTGACCTGTCCAATGGTTGGGTTGACCTGATTTTTACCAGGTCAGCTGCGTGTTGGGGCCCACTTATTGCAAAGCACGTGTTTAGGTTGATATGCGAGTCAACCTGATCAATTTTTTTAATAAAAAAGTTCTGCTATTGATGAGGAAAAGAAAAAGGTTGGTACATCTGCTGTGTGGATTTTGTGGAGATGTTGCATATGGGGCTGGAAAGCTTCATGATTGCACATTGACAAATTGAAGAACATTGTTGTTAGTTGCACTCTAGTTTTAGAATATTCATTCATTAAGGCATTTGTGGATTCTTGAGATCTTATCTAAGAGATAATTACTAAGTTGGAAGATTTTGTTCTCTAGCCACTGCCTGTTTGTGTAAGGTACCCAAGAGAATTCATCTACTGGAATGGCTATCGGAAAGTAGGCAAGGTGACCTATGAAAGTTAGTTAAACCAGTGTTCAAAATATCGATACTATCGGCCGATATATCGGCCGATATTATCGGTATCGCACCCCTGCGAGACGATACACTCGCGATAACCCCCGGAAGATACCAAAAAACCCAAAATCAAGATATCGCCGATATATCGTCGATATCGCATGATATTTTGACGATATCGCGCGATTTCTTCTCCATTATTGTCGATATCGACGTCATCATCCAAAAAATCGAGAAAAAAAAGAAAAAAAAAGGTGGATTTCGGTACCTTTAGAAGAGATCGCCATGATCGGAAGCTTCCATTTGGTGCGCGAAGCGTCATTCCTAGATTGCCGCAACATCGGCGATGCGATTTGGGAGTTAGGGTTCCGGAATTTTTGGGTTCCGGCTTCCGGAACCCTCTCTGCCTAAAAAAAGGCCGTTCGAGCCTTTTTATTCGGACGCGGTTTAGCTACTGACAGGTTTAGTAGCGAGATCGCTATTGAAGTGACGTCACCAAGTTACGTGGGTCCCACCATGATGAATATGTTATATCCACACGGTCCATCCATTTGGAGATATCATCTTAGGACATGCGTAAAAAACGAGGCAGATAATAATCTGTAATGGACCCACTACAGAAAACAGTGGAGAAAATGACATCCACCGTTGAAACCTTCCTAAGGTCCACCGTGATGTTTATTTGAGATCCAACCCGTTAATAAGTTAAAAAAGATATTATAAAAGGGAAAAATATATATATCAGCTTAATCAAAAACTTTTGGGGCCCTCAGAAGTTTTTAATGGTGGTCGTCACTCTCTACTACTTTCTGCGGTGGGGTCCACTGGAGCTTTGAATCTTGACCATTCTTATGCTACTGGTATAAAATATTCTCGTCAAATGGATGGACGGTGTGGATACAAAACATACATCACGGTGGAGCCCATGGAACTCGGTGACGTCAATTCAGTAGCGTGTCTCGCTACTCAACCTGTCGGTAGCTAATCCACGGACGCGGATTGCGTCCTACCCCCGTTACCGTCCGGCAGGACTCTGTGGAGCCCACCATAATGTAACTGTTTTATCGTGCCGTCCAACAATGTTTTCAGAAAATTTTAATACGTGAACCAAAAAATGAGGTAGGTCCAAGGCTTGAATGGACCACAAAGTGGGGATTGAACGTCCACCATTAAAAGCTTCTTGGGAGCCAGCGAAGTTACGGATCAAGCTGATATTTGTGTTTTCACTTCATCCACGTCTACGTGATCTTATGAATAGGTTTTATGGTAAAAAAAAACATCACGTGGGCCCTTTGAAAGGTTTCAACGGTGGATGTTATATCAGTGCAGGTTTCTTTGGTGTGGTCCACTCAGTCCTTAGACCTGCCTCATTTTTTGGTTCATATATTAAAATTTTCTGAAAAAATCATTGGACGGCGGGATAAAACAGTTACATCACGGTGGGCTCTACAGAGCCCTGCCCGGATGGATTACCGTCCGGGCGGGGGTAGGACGCAATCCGCGTCCGTAGTAAGTTCCTGCGCTTGAAACCTTAGTGGGGCCTACCATGATGTTTGTAAGAAATCCACTCCGTTCATCCATTTTGTGAGATTATTTTAGGACATAGAATAAAAAATGAGTAGCATCTAATACTCAAGTGTGCCAAAAAACTATTATTAGCTTGATCCAAAACTTTTGTGCCCACTAATGGTCAATCACCATTGTTTCCTATGGTATGGTCTACCTAATTATTGGATCTATTTTTTATTTTTTAGATAATGTCCTGAATGATATGGAAAAACGGATGGACGGGGTTGATACTGAATATAGTTATCTTAGTTCAATCGGACAACGCATAACTTAAGACCCTATACAAAGGAAATCTATTATGTATACTTCTTTTTTGAAACTTTATGACTTAAAAGTGTGTATTAAGGCCTTTTTAACAATCCCCAAAGTTTTATTAAAAAATTCAACCATTTTCCCAATGTTTCCACATGTTTCCCAAAAAGTGCGATAAACTATGCGATACAAACGATATATCCCGTGCGATAACCGATACGTATCTGTATCCCAAGGGTGCGATACATTGTGCGATACCGATATTTCGAACACTGAGTTAAACTAGGATACCATTACCTGCAGGTAGCTTAGTAGAAGTGCTTGAGAGAATATGTTACAGAGAACCTGTTGTCACTGAATTTTCAACTGGTTGTAGCTCTTCAGGGACCAGAAACCTTTTGAAGGGTGCAAATCGATCTTGGTTTTGATCATGGTGGAAGTGAGTGGAGGATGACAGCTTGAGTGCTGGCTTAAGAGTTGATGGATTCAACAAAGAACAGTGAGGAGAAATTTGAAGACAAGCAGCAGAAAAGTGGTGTGAAGACATTTTTTTTATGCAAGGCATGGCCTTCCTGCAGTTTGTGTAGGATTGATATCACTATCTTTCAAATATGTCTTGATGAACTGCAGGTCCATGATAATGAGTCTTGTTACCTTCTTTTGAGCCGGTCACGAGTAATTTCAGGCCTGTGATTACAAATCTGATTCCTAGCAAGGGCACCTAAATGCCCATCTTGAAACATTTTGCCTACTAACCAGTCCTTGATCCATCTGTCCACCAAAGCAGTATCGCGGTTCAGCCTTCGTTGTCAGGTCTTAAGTCCTTCGACCTCAATATTTCGAAGAGGTGGCCCTCCCCATCGAAGCAGAAGGATTCAGACGTGGGAATCCCCTCTCTCTCGGGACACGAAGCGTTCAGTAGGTGGCTTAGCACCCCAGACCTCTCCCTTCACCCTCCGGAGTGCGGCACGCTGGGAGAGCTTGAGCATCAGTCTTATAACTCAGAGAACATGTCTTCTCTCGAGTCCCTTCCTCCATCCCCTTCAGCCTCATTCGCCTCTCTTTCCGACCAAGCTCTTATCTCCCTCTTCCAGGAAGACTTAGGCGATCAGGTTATTGACGCGGAACCTCTCGAGATTCGTATCAACGATTTTACAGAGAATGGGATCATCTTAGACCAGAAGGGGAATGAAGACGATGACAGAGAGTCTCTCAACAACACCATTCACCAGAAGAGGTGGATCAGGGATGCGATAGGGCATGTCGGCAGGGCAATGGGCTTATCCTTCAAGGATCGTCTTGAGGATTACATCACCCTGTTCCAATGTATGGAGACTCGCGGCAGACCTTTGGTAGTCTCAAAATCCCCCAGACAACGGCTGTCTAAATCGTGTAGCAACAAAGAACTGCGGCGGCTTGCTTCATCGATGGGATCATCGCTGGACTCGATCAACTGAGCGGACAGTCAAGGCACTCAGGGCAGGTTGGTTCCTAGATGAAGATCATCTCTTGGAACGTTAGAGGAGTGGGCTCGCAGCAAAAAAGGAGGCTTATCAAAGACTCCTGCACCTATCGAAACCCTGATATTCTCCGTCTTCATGAAACCAAAACTCAGACCTTCAGCGACAGGCTCATGGCCTCCCTGTGGTAGGTCCTCGATGCCAAGTGGGTCTCTTTGGATGCCATCTGCAGTGCGGGTGGGATCATAATTGCGTGGAGATCGTCCAAATGGAAGCTGGTGGACCATTGGACCGGGACCTTCTCAGCCTCGGCGATTCTCCTCGATTTATCCACAAACCAGAAGCGCCTTGTCTCTTCAGTTTATGGCCCTACTCTCGATGCCAACAGGGCTACTTTCTAGGCTGAGCTATCCTCTTCTAGGAGCAAATTCATGGGCCCTTGCTGTTTTGCCGGCGATTTCAATATCACTAGGTTTGCGGAAGAAAAGTCTCACGGCAAGAAAGCGTCTCCAGCGATGCATTTGTTTTCTTCCTGGATAGATGACCACGAGCTTATCGATCTTCCTCTCCTCGGTTCCAGATTCACGTGGTCCAATGGGAGAATTATCCCCTCTCCAGATTGGACAGATTCTTACTCTCTCCGGATTGGCTGGAAGTGTCCTTGTCCATCTCTCAGACAGCTCTGCTGAGTTCTACCTTAGATCACTGCCCGATTTTGCTCTCGTCGGAGGACTTCAACTAGAGCCCGAAGCCCTTCAAATTTGAATTGTCCTGGTTTAATTCTAATGGTTTCTTTCAAATGGTTTCAGATTGGTGGAATTGTTTTCAGGTGGAAGGATTTGCAGGTTTTAGGCTATGCAGCAAACTCAGATTGTTAAAGGTCAAGCTAAGGCAATGGAATCGGGAAATGAGGTCAAACAGGGACTCGGAAACGGATTCGATTAAGGCAGAGCTGCAGGCCATAGACGTTAGAGCTGAAGACGGCCTCATGTTGAGTGGTATTTTATCCAAAAGAATTCAGCTAATTCAGGCGTTGTCGGTCAGGGTTCTAGATAATGAAATTGCTTGGAGGCAAAGGTCGCGCGCCAAGTGGCTCAAGGAAGGGGACAAAAATTCAAAATTTTTCCATTCGATAGCAAGCATGCATTCGAGGGCGAACAGAGTAAGCAGTATCACAGTTAACGACAGACGTATTGAAGATAGAGACAAGATAGCAGAGGAAGCCATAGAATACTTTAGCTCGCTGCTTCGCAAAGACAGTTGGGACAGACCACAACTGGACAATCTTGGTCTGGATCGTCTTTCTTCAGAAGACGCGCTTCTTCTGGAAGCCCCCTTCTCAGTTGGAGAAGTGCAACTGGTGCGGTGATTTCGTTAGGCAGCGACAAAGCCCCGGGTCCCGACAGTTTCCCTATTCGATTCTTTATCTCCTTTTGGGAGGTCATCAAAGAGGATCTCATGCTCTTCTTCAGAGAATTTCACGACAGAGGCAAGTTATCAAAAGGTCTTGGATCTTCCTTTATCGCCCTCATCCCAAAGATTCCGGGCGCTTCCTCCTTCTAAGACTTTAGGCCTATTAGTTTGCTAGGGGGTCCTTACAAAATTTTGGACAAGGTTTTGGGTTCCCGTCTGAAGTTTATCATCGGGAAGATTATCTCTAGCCACCAGAGTGCCTTCATCCCGGGTAGGCAGATTATCGACTGCGCGCTCATAGCTAATGAATGTCTGAACTCAAGCCACAAAAGCAGTGAGAAAGCTATTCTTTGCAAGTTGGACATCGAAAAAGCATACGACCACGTGGATTAGAATTTTCTCCAGTATATATTGAAGCGCATGGGATTCAGAGTTAAATGGTGCGGCTGGATTGGAGAATGCTTACGCTTGGCCCATTTTTCCATTCTCCTTAACGGGACCCCAAAAGGTTTTTTCAGGAGCTTTAGAGGTATCCGTCAAGGGGACCAGCTGTCTCCCTTCCTTTTCATTATTGCGGGAGAAGCTCTCTCTAGGATGCTTCAAGCTGGGGCAAGAGGAAGGAATCATTTCTGGTATTAGTATGAGAGGTCTGCCAGCTCTGATCTCTCATATCCAATATGCAGATGACACGTTGATTTTTAGCAAGGGGAATCAAGTGAAGGTTGATAACATTCGCACCACGGTTCGATGCTTCGAGGCAGTCTCGAGTTTAAGGATCAACCTGGCCAAGTCCAAGATGTATGGGGTCAATCTGAAGAAAAAGGAAATTTCCAATTTTGCTACCTCGTTCGAATGTGCTTCGGCTTCGCTCTTGGCCTTTTTTGTGGG